>JAWNND010000499.1:0-22287 GCA_035043265.1 Drosophila testacea
CGATAATGGTCACATTATGTCCTCTATTTTGACATGTTTCAATCCGCGACTTTTCTATGAATGTGACGATAATGGTCACATTATGTCCACCATTTTGACCTCTTTCTGTCCGCCAGTTTTCTATGAATGTGACGACAATGGTCACATTATGTCCACCATTTTGACCTCTTTCTGTCCGACATTTTTCTATGAATGTGACGACAATGGTCACATTATGTCCACCATTTTGACATCTTTCTGTCCGCCATTTTTCTATGAATGTGACGATAATGGTCACATTATGTCCACCATTTTGACCTCTCTCCGTCCGCCATTTTTCTATGAATGTGACGCCCATGGTCACATTATGTCCACCATTTTGACCTCTTTCTGTCCGCATTTTTCTATGAATGTGACGACATTATGTCCACCATTTTGACCTCTTTCTGTCCGCCATTTTTCTATGAATGTGACGACAATGGTCACATTATGTCCACCATTTTGACTTCTTTCAATCCGCGACTTTTCTATGAATGTGACGATAATGGTCACATTATGTCCTCTATTTTGACATGTTTCCGTCCGCGACTTTTCTATGAATGTGACGATAATGGTCACATTATGTCCACCATTTTGACCTCTTTCTGTCCGCCATTTTTCTATGAATGTGACGACAATGGTCACATTATGTCCACCATTTTGACATCTTTCTGTCCGCCATTTTTCTATGAATGTGACGACAATGGTCACATTAAGTCCACCATTTTGACCTCTTTCTGTCCGCCATTTTTCTATGAATGTGACGCCCATGGTCACATTATGTCCACCATTTTGACCTCTTTCTGTCCGCCATTTTTCTATGAATGTGACGACAATGGTCACATTATGTCCACCATTTTGACATGTTTCAATCCGCGACTTTTCTATGAATGTGACGATAATGGTCACATTATGTCCTCCATTTTGACATCTTTCAATCCGCCATTTTTCTATGAATGTGACGATAATGGTCACATTATGTCCACCATTTTGACCTCTTTCTGTCCGCCATTTTTCTATGAATGTGACGACAATGGTCACATTATGTCCACCATTTTGACATCTTTCTGTCCGCCATTTTTCTATGAATGTGACGACAATGGTCACATTATGTCCACCATTTTGACCTCTCTCCGTCCGCCATTTTTCTATGAATGTGACGCCCATGGTCACATTATGTCCACCATTTTGACCTCTTTCTGTCCGCCATTTTTCTATGAATGTGACGATAATGGTCACATTATGTCCACCATTTTGACCTCTTTCCGTCCGCCATTTTTCTATGAATGTGACGATAATGGTCACATTATGTCCACCATTTTGACCTCTTTCTGTCCGTCATTTTTCTATGAATGTGACGACAATGGTCACATTATGTCCACCATTTTGACCTCTTTCTGTCCGCCATTTTTCTATGAATGTGACGACAATGGTCACATTATGTCCACCATTTTGACCTCTTTCTGTCCGCCATTTTTCTATGAATGTGACGATAATGGTCACATTATGTCCACCATTTTGACCTCTTTCTGTCCGCCATTTGAGATAATATGTAAGATCAAAGTCATTTGTTTTTAATTGAATTTGTTTATGTGACCTCTTCTACAATTATATTTATTAAATCATCCCTGTGAGAATGAGTGATGAATTCTGCTGTTCATACATAAGAACGGTACGTCCTCTTGTTGACTCTTATAAAATTGTGGAAAGTTCCTAGCAGAATTGAGAAGATTTTAGTTAAAATTGCGAATCAAATATTAAAAAACAAAAATGAATTATTAAAAAAAAAACAATTCTAATTACCCTATTTAAAACCGGGGTTAATGTGCTATCGATTCAGCCAAAAGGCTGAACATTTAGGAGCCCACAGATATGGTTTCGTCGTCAATTCCAAAACTGATCAAAAATAAACAAAATAATTATAACTTTTTTTTAAATCTTTGAAATTGGTAAAATAAACTTACCATTAATTTTTCCACACCAAAAGCTTTTTTTAATGGAACTGTACCAAACCTAAGGGAGGAATGGCCTCTACTAAGTCTCCTCGTTCTAAAATTGTAAGCTTTGAATGTTACTTTTGCAGCTAGGTTGAAAAAGGATAATAGGAAATAAATTTAAATTAACAAATTAAAAATAAATACAAAATTATTTATAGTATGTAGGTGTACATATAAATTTATATATTGCACAGCAACGACATGCATATACATGTACGTATGCAAACTTCGACAAACGTTTATCGGTTTTTGTTATTTATTTCACTTTTTATTATAATTAATTTTGTAATTAGATTTCTTGAGTTTTGATTTCTCAAAAGAAATATATGTATACATATGTACATCGAGTCCGGCTCCACTTATTACTGTACAGCAACGAAAACTCACAAATGCATACATATGTATATAGTATGTATGTATGTATGTAATCTTCGAAAAACATTTTGCTTTTCTTATTATTTTCATTCACTTTTTGTATATATAATTTATTGCACTTTTTATAACTTACCTTCCAAAAAAGGCAGAACTTCTGGCATATAAACTCATTTAACAATTCTATTAACTTTTCATTTTCACTAACAAATTCACTGCACTCCGAGTCTGGCATCGTGTGGCGTGTTCCAATTCTAAGCTGCAAGTAAACCAATTTCGTTCAACGCCGTGACGAAATTCATGTTGAGCGAATTTGTCGAAAGATCGAGAAAAGTAACAAATATTTCTCTCCCTTTCCCACTTATTGGGTTTTTAAGCAGATTCTGGCGCGGCGACGAAGATCTACCGTTAGTGGCGCCACTAGCGGTTTTTATTTCATGGGACATAAGGAATAGGGATGGGTCGTGCCAAATATTTTTTGACGGTCACTCACGAGACCGTACTAGACTTAATTCTATAAAATTGCCCATCTCTATGTTAATACGCTCATCGTATTTTCATACATGTGTACATTTATACATACACACATATATATGGATGCACATAAATGTTTGTATGTGAAACTAAATGCATAAAATCATACTATTTAACCTTTATTATTTTGTAATGCTATGCATATGCAATAATATAAAACTATTATATATATAAAATATTATGTATTTATACGTATACTTATACTTACTCAGTATATGAGCATTTTCTTCATTATAGATTTTAATACGCTTCAATACCTTTTAAAACAATTAATTTGTAAAAATACAATCATACCCAAGGAATATTTTTATAAATGCAATAACAGAATGCAAAACATTAAAAAATACTATTTAATTAATGCCGCTGGTGGGGTTCGAACCCGGGTTCCGAACCTATATTGAGTATTTTCGTACTCAATTTAAGTATATTTCGAATTATACTTGATTCAAGTTTACTTTTACTCGAAACCGGTCTACTTATACTTGATTCAAGTATTTTCATGCTTGTTTTAAGTAATTCGTACTTAAATCAAGTATTTATTTTAAGTACTAAAAATACTTATTTCAATGCATTTCGTACTTAATTTTAGTACGTGTTTTTTTTCTCTGTGTGTGTGTGATTTATGTGTCTATTAATGTGTTCTTAAATGTTTTAATTTCATTCCAAGACGATTCCCTAACCCTAACAGAGTTCCTCGGGGTCAAAGGGGCATATTGGCAAGAAGTATTGATGAGCAGTATTAAGACAGGTGAGTGGAAATATGGAAATAAGGTACATACACACACACATATGTGTGTGTATTTAACTTTAAGTTTGCTTTGCTATGTTAACATATAATTTATATCTATTAATTTAAATTTAACTGCAGGTAACTATCGATGCATTCATCTCTCCAATGGGGCAAGGGCAGATTCTAGCAGGCTGCTAGCTGCTAGCTTATAGCGGCGGCTGATGGCTGCTGGCTTATAGCTGCTGGCTGTTGGCTTGCTCTTGCTGGCCACGCCTGAGTTACAGTACGGTGATCCGGGGGTAAGGCATTTACTGTAGTTTTTCTTCTTGTGGTGTTAAAGAATTTCGTGGTTTAAATAAAAGACGTCTGATTTCGATTTGACTTTACAATCAACTGAACTTTATTTTTGTATATTCATATATATAGCCCTAAACCAAGCTGATGATATCAAGTGTCTATTCCATTTCGCAACATCCTGTCTGTTGCTGATGTTGCGGTTTCACAACAAAGTAACGATCGAGAAACGCTTACAGAGCGTTTCTGCGTGGCGGCTTCTGTGGGATCTCAGAGGGGGCTGAGATGGTAACTCCTCCCCCCCTAGTGTGGAGCGACGGCCAGAAGGACGGTAGAGTTGTAAGTCCAATTGCGGGTGTTTCCGATGGGATTAAAGAAATTTGTTTGGACCTACAAGTCCAGCAGACGCCAATTGTAATGGCGGAAATCGTGAGTAGTATATATATTGTCGTTAAATGGATTGAGTTTGAACTCTTCATTTCTATTATTCCATTTTGCATTTGTAGGGTTTGCAAGTGTAGTTTATGGAGGTTAATGTCGTTTATTGTATTGTTTATTTTGATGTCTTCGAGTTCGGGGATTGACAGAGTATACTCTTCCGTATAGTCGATCCCTGTGTCGTCGTAATTCAATCCGTTAATGTTCATGGAGCAATTTTTGAAGGTAATAATAGCTGAACCGTTAATTTTTTTTGGTTTGCTACAAGTTGAGGTAATTGTAGTGTTGATTGTATTAAGGATGATGATTTGTCGTTGTTCTACTTCTTCGATGATTTCCTCGTTGCCGATGTCCCTGATGTCGCATGTCGCTGTTTCTTCGTTTAGGATACCCTTCAGGCATTGCTGATTGATTGTGGTTGTAGGGTTTGCGTTGTCTTCGCAGGTGTAGGTCTGGTGTACTTTAGGACATTTATTAGGGATTTGTCTGATTTTGCCAGCTTGGTTGTTAATTACATATTTGGGTAATATTAAAATTTTAGTCTTATTTATAGGTAGGGGCATAAGGTGTAATAAATCATAATTATCTTTATCGAATATTGGTATATTGATTTTAAAAGTTACAATTTTTTCTTTGATTTCTGTCTCTAGTGTTAATAGTCTATATAGATGTTCTTCGTGACAAAGTTTTGTTCATCCATTATATTTTTAATGAGCAGTATTTCTTTTTCTATTAGAATGAATTTGGGTATAATATTTAATTTTGTCAATAGGAATCTTTCTGCTATGTTATTAATGTGTGTGTACAAAATATCGATATTGAAATTAATTCTATATATGTATTGTAATAGATGAATTTCGTTATGTTCATCGTTTAAAGTTTTAAAAATATTATTTTTATAATTTTTAATGAATAAATTTATATTTTCCTGTTCTGTATTTATGTGCTTGGTAATATTTTTGAATCTTTCTTCAATTTCGTTATTAATGATATTTTGTTGATTGATATTCTTAACTATTTTTCTTTCGTTTTCTTCTAGTTTGTTAAATTTGTTAGTAATGATTCATTCGTCGGTGGCGTCCATGTTGCCAGTAACTACTTTAATTATTTTTATTTTTGGTGTTAGAGCATTAATTTTGTTCTTTACTTGTATTAATTTAGTCCTGACTGAGTTAATAACTTCACCGGAAAATTTAACGTCTTAGAGGTCATTTAAGGCTATTTCAAATTTATTAATGCTGTGACGCTCCATAATTTGAGCGCACAAAAACAAGCAGTGCCAACGAGAACAAAAGGGCAGTGACGTCACAAGCCGGCCGCCGCCAAGGCAACACCATGGGCAATGACGTCACGAACGGCCATCGGCAAAGCAGTACAGCGAGAGCAATCTCGTTGCCCAGGCGACCAGCTACAATTCTCTCAGTGCGTTGGCGACGCCGCGCACAGAGAATAGCGACGCCACGCACACACACACACACAGCATCGATCGGCAGCCGGCAATGCAAAGTGCCAAAAGTACAGCTTTGGCAAAAGGGCCGCATAGCTCACGCCAATATGCACACACACACACAGAGAGCGTCATAGACAGACGGCGCGTGCCTACTACGCAGTAGAGCACACGCCTACAGAGCAAGGAGAGGAACCGAGAGAGACGGCGCGTGCCTACTACGCAGTAGGGCACACGCACAAAGCAAGGCAACGATCGGCCGAGAGCAAGCTCACACTCACATACACGCCCACTGTATGTACGCAGGCATGCATATGCCTGACCTAGGCTACAATTGAGAGGCTTGTCGCTGACGCCGACGCTGGCAGAGAAGTTGCCAAAATTAGGCTTAATGAGGCGCAATTAAAGTTGCACTCATTCTATTCCTCGAGGACCGCGCCAGCGACACAGACGTCTTTTTCAACGCAGCGGAGCATTATTCATTACTATTCATTATTTCATCACGTGGTGAAATACCAGATCACCCACGCAACGAGGGAATTACCATAGGCGAAGTAAACCAACAACAACAACGAACGGATTTATATTAACGACATCGAGGTGAGCGACGAAAAACGAATGCAAGTTTCTCCCAGCGGTAGTTTTCCAGAGCATTGTAGCACAGGAATTAAATATTATATGAATTAATACAGCATTATGCTAAACATGTTTAAATAACAAACAAGTAAAAGCAAAAGTAAAGTCATTAATTTTCTAGCAAAGCCAGTGTCAGCAAAGTGCAAAGTGTGCGTGTGTGTAAATGTGTATATGTGCCGGTAGTAACGTAACCCAGTGGGACTCTGGCAAATAACGCGTAGATCGAGATTTCCTCGACGCTGCAAAGGTTTCGACACAACCGCCGAGAAATCTCATCTCCATCTTGTTCACAACCTCGTCACCGCCGCCTTGGTCTCGCCACGGCTGTGAACGAGATTGTGAACCGCGTTCATTCGAGCCACGTTAAAGCCAGATTATTGCATATAAAGAATTCCGCACATAATCATACATATACACCCACGCTCACCGATTTATATTCAATGACCCAGTGAGAAACCACGTGTATACATGTGCCGGCAGAAAAGTGACCCAGTGGGACTCCGAGTAATAGCACGTCGATCGGGATTTCGTTGTGGCTGCAAAGGCTTCAACACAGTCACCGCGAAATCTCATCGTCGTTTCGTTCGCAACCGCGTCACCGCCGCCTTGGTCTCGCCACGGCTGTGAACGCGATTGTGAACCGTAGTAATTCAAGCCGCATAGAAGACAGGGGACACAGGAAAGTGTTATATGTACATATACGTACATATGGACATATAACGCTGACATCACAGACGCACAGGAAACGCGGCGGACAGTCAAGGGAAAATTTATAAAACAAGTTTAAAACGTGGAAGGCCACCATAGGGCATATATATGTATAGATATATATATATATATGCATGTTTATTGCATGTTCTATTGGCGCGGCTTGCGACCAAGGGGTATTTAATATTTTGCTAACTTTTCACATATCTATATTTATGCCTGCACATGTATACAGATATGCATGTGGATAAGTGAAGCCATTGTCCGATACCAATTTAATCCCATATCTTAGCAATCTTAGCTTCGTGATTTGAAATCACGCTCCTCACTATCAGTAGTTCCGGTAACTTTAAGAAATTTTCTGTAAAGTGACCCTGGCTGGACTGTGACATACCTCAGCCTTAGAAACTTCCTTACAATGCTATATTATTAATGCTGTGTCTTTGGAAATTGTGTGTTTTGTAAATCTAGGTGTTAGCTTATTCCGTCTATTTTCTTTTCTGAAAACTATATCTCCTGTATCTACTGGTGGGGGTTCTTGACTGTCTTGATTTGCTTTTTTAATCCTAAATTCCATCTTATTTTTCATCATTTCTGTTATTTTTGGATATAGGTCCGTTTGAAATGCGTTCAATTTTTGTAGATAGTCGTGTTGGTTGTCGAAAGTCGTTTCTCTGTTAAATAGGTGAGTTTTACCTTGAAAAACCTCGTAAGGGGTATATTTAGTAGCTGAGTGAATGGCGTTATTGTATGTAATGAAAGTTTCCGTAAGAATCTCGTCATGGTCACAATCTAGCTGTTCCTCCTTCTTTTTGTTTATGATTATTCGGTATATTTCAGTGTGGGTTGAGTGTAATCTCTCGACTGTGGAGTTGCTCGAAGATTGTTGAAAGAGGTGGCGTGTAATTGTATGTTGTATTGGTTGCAGAAGTCTTTAAAAAATTTTCCTGCGAACTCTGGTCCCTGGTCGCAAACTATTTTTTGTGGAATTCCGAATAGAGCTATGAAGTTTCTAACAGATCGAACGATATTGAGGCTATCTCGGGCTGGGATTGTATATCCTGAGGCGAATTTGGAAAATTTATCTATAATGGTCAAGATAGTATTTGCGTTAATAGTATAAAGATCTATATGGAGGATTTGCAAAGGTAGAGAAGGGATTTCTGTTTCTTGGTAGATAAGTTTTTGTGGCTGTCGATCGTATTTCAATGTTTGGCAAGTGTCGCAGTCATTGATAATTTTTGAGGTTATTGCTTTTAATTGCGGGGAATAAATTTTTCTTTTAATTGTGCTTTCGTCGATCGCTCTATGGTTACTATCCTTGTGGTATTTTTTTATTTCTATTTCGAGTTTATTTACTTCTGTTATGTCGTCTAACATTCTTGTGCATCTTATTATTTTATACATTTTTGTAGGTAAAAAATATTCTAATAGAGTTTCTTGTATAATTTTGAAAATATCGTCCGGTATATTAGGCAGCATTTGCCATTTAAGTCCGTTAGAATGTTGTCCATGACTCTGTGGAAAGTAGCAGGAGCGTTAGTAAGACCAAATGGCATTCTAACAAACTCAAAATGATCGTCCACTGTGGAGAAAGCTGTCTTATCTATGTCGTTTAGATGCATCTCGATTTGATGGTATCCGCTGGCTAGGTCTAAAGCTGTAAAATATTTTGCTCTACCAATCCTGTCTAGAACGACGTTGATGTTCGGCATTATTATTATTATGTTTTGGGAAATTTTACTGCGACCTATTAGATCTATTGTACCCCTACAGAGTTTATAACTCTTCCATCAGCCCTATTTTTTGAATGAATTAAAGAATTTTTGTCGGGTTGAGGACTTCTATATTTCCTAACTGAATAATATGGTTACCTAGTATCCTACATCTTCTCCTGGATAAGGCGGTACAGGTCGCTACTATATGTTCCGCGGACTCCTCCGCGGTATCGCAGTAGTGGCAGGCTCCGCTACTTACTATTCCTAGTTTATATAGGTGACCCCTCAGTCTACAGTGTCCTGTCAGAAGACCGGTCAGTATTCTGAGTCTGTTCTTTCCCATAGGTATGATTTGCTTAAATCGTTTTAGATTATAGCTACCTAAGAGACCCTTGGCCTGTCGCAAGCCTGGAGTACTGAGCCAGCCTGACTGACGCAAATTCCGTTCTTCATCTCTGAGAGATTCCAGTATTGTGTGGTTACCTATGCCACAAAACGGTTCAGGTCACTCTGCCCCTTTACGTGCTAGCTTGTCTGCTGCTTCATTTCCCGCTATATCCTTATGCCCTGGGATCCTTCTCAGAGTAAGCCTGTTATTTGATCCCAGTTGATCTAGCTTTGTACGGACTTCCCGGACTACCTTTGATGTCAATTTCGTGTTGCTAATTGCCTTCAATGACGCTTGACTATCAGATAGGATGGCGATATCTCTATTCTGATAGTTACGTGTCAAATTGAAGTCCGCACACCGACCTATTGCACATACTTCAGCTTGGAAGATACTGGTGTATGTTCCTATGGATTCATGGTGGGATATACGAGGACCTATAACTCCGAGGCCTGTGCCTTGACATGTTAGAGATCCATCGGTATACCACTTTATGGTGTGTGGATTCATGGGATGGACCTCTTCGAGTGTAGTCCATTCCTTTTTACTGCACAGGTTCACGTGGAAATTCAGCTCGAATTTATATTCAGCTGTCATTTCGTCCCTTGGTTGTGCCAACAGAGGGAGTTCGCCTGATAGAGTGTCAGCATCCCTTAGGCCAAGGAGTGCAGCTCCATTACGACTTCAATGGCTCCTGTCGGACAGGTGCGCATTGCTCCTGTTATACAGACGCAGGCCATTGCTTTGCAGCTTCTGTAGATGTTTCTGGACAGTGATGAGTTGCACTCTATCACCCCAGGCAAGTGCTCCGTAAGTGAGCATGGGCCTAACAACCATAATGAACCCATCTTATATCCTCGGCACTGTGCCCCATGATTTTCCGGCTATGTTGCGACATGTGTAAAGTGCCCTTGAGCACTTTGCTATCGCATTCTTAACATGGGACCGAAGTTTAATCTACTGTCAAAGGTGACTCCTAGGTATTTAACCTCCTTGCTTGTTGCTACTATGCTCCGTGAGAGCCTTATTTGCCTTAGTATCTTCTAGTAAAGGGAACGATGACTGTTTTGGCAGGATTGAGGTCAAGGCCTACCTCACTGCACCAGTCACTCGTCATCCTAAGCCCTAACTGAATAATGTCACAGAGGGTTTCTTCGAATTTTCCTCGCGCAATGATAACAATGTCATCGGCATAGCCCTGACATTGAATACCTTTGCTTGCAAGTCTTCTAAGTAGTTCATCTACCATCAGGCTCCACAATTGCGGAGATAAGACACCCCCTTGGGGGCAACCTCAAGTGGTTGTAAACGTAACAGTACTGTTTTTAACTGTTGCTGTGGCCTGTCTAGACCGTAGCAGAGAGACAATCCATCTGCTGGTGGTAAGGTCTAGGCCCCTCCTAGCTAGGGCAACCTGGACCGCATCATGGGATGCATTGTCGAAGGCCCCTTCTATGTCTAGGAAGGCACACATGGTCACCTCCTTGGAATCAACTGCCGATTGTAAAACGATGCAGATGATAGAGGGCAGTGTCCGTGGACCTACCCGCTCTATATGCGTGCTGCGTTGGTTGCAGCGGTGCTTGCTTAAGCAGTGTGCTTCTTATTCTGTGATCCACCAGCTTTCTAGCGTTTTTAACAAAAACGACGTTAAGCTGATGGGTCTAAAGGACTTGGGGCTGGTGATATCTTTCTTCCCGGTCTTGGGGATGAAGACCACCCTAGCTCTACTCCATGCACTTGGAATATGTCCTAATGCCAGGCTGCTAGTCATTACTTTCCTAAGAATGGACAGGGGTTCGGCCTGCCCTTGCTGCAGGAAGACGGGTGATATGCCGTCCAAGCCCGGTGACTTATAGGGCTGGAAGGTTCCAATTGCCCATTTTAGTCTGTCCAGTGTGACTGTCGACTTGGCGATTGCCCAGTCCTCAGGTACTGGTCGGACTCGATCTTCTACTACTCTGTCTACATCTTCTCGTAAAGGGATACTTCCTGGGAAGTGGGTTTCGAAAAGCAGTTCTAGTTTATCCATATTGCTACTTGTGAAGGTCTTGTCCCTTCTTTTGAGAGCCAGATTTGCCTCTGGTGCTCTCTTCGATAGTGCCCTGTGTATCCGTGCACCCTCTGTCGTGTTTCCTATGCTTTCGCAGAAATCACGATAGTTCTTCCGCTTGGCCTTCCTGATCTCCTTGTTGTACGAAGTCAGGCTCTCGCGGTACTGCTCCCATAACCCGTCTCTTTTTGCTCTGTTGAAGAGTCGACGAGTGGCGATTCGTAGCCTCTCTAGGCTGTCGGACCACCAAGGGGCATCTTTTGCTTTGCGCGTTTTCCCTAGTGCGCAGCTTGCCTCGTAGGCATTAGTTATACTATTGTTCAACGAGTCCACAACTTTTTCTAACTTTGGGGGATGTCTGGGTATACCAGATGTTATCCCAGATAGATTGAGTTCTAGATTCGTTGAATATCTTTCCCAGTTTGTTTTCCTGGGATTTCTCGACTGTTTACTACAGTCTTCGTTTATTCCAAGCTTAAACAGGATAATCCTGTGGTCAGACATGGATTCCTCTGGCTACACGTGCCAGTTCATGCAGTGCGGTTTAAGGGACCGACTGAGTAGGGTGATGTCTAGGACTTCGTCCCTTACTCTTGTTACAAATGTCGGAGTAGTTCCAACATTGCCAATTTCTAGGTTATAGTTTAATATAAATTCTAAAAGGCACTCACCCCTTTGATTAGTATCGCTGCTTCCCCATACCTCATGGTGTGCGTTTGCGTCACAACCTATGAGGAGGGGTAGTTTCTCCCTTCGGCAGTAGCTCACCAGTCCCACGATCTCCGGGGGTGGGCAGGGCCCATCTCCTGCGAGGTAAGCCGATGCGACCACTGTTGTGTGGGCGGCTCCAATCGCCTGGATCGTTAGGGGGACACAGTCTCTGGTGAGAAATTCTGAAAGAATACTGTAATTAATACAATTCCTTACCATAATGCAAGCTCTTGGCATTGGGTCCCTATGGTCCCAGATTACCTTGGAGTCGGCTGTGTACAGGCCTTTAATGCCATCGTTCACCCATGGCTCCTGTACAAGTGCTAGCCCGAGGTGTTGTTTGGTGAACATCCTAGGTGGGCTAGCTGTGTGGTGATGGCTTGTACCATCACAGTAGCGGCTCCACCGGCCACGGCGACTGAGGCCTAGATGCGCTCGAGTCGCTGCAAAGCGTTTTGTCCGCTTCATCCACGCTGTCGTTGAAAAGCTCCTCCTCGAGCTCCTGTGACGACATGGCCGTTACTTCCTCCATCTCCGCCGCCACCGCAGGGTCCATCGTCGCATCAAGTAGGTCATCATCCTCGGCCAGATCTTCTGGAACCTCAGATGGATCTACATCTTGCGTCATGGGCTCATTGGTGAGTGGGGGAGATTTCAGTTCGGGGGCGGATGCCCGCTTCTCCTGTGCTGCCTTCGCCTTCTTAAGTTCACTGACGGGAATAGTCCCGTAGCGGAAGTAGAGTTGATGCCCCTTTGTGACAATCTCCTCTCTAGCCATCTCATCGATACCGATGACAAGGAGTGCCCCGCCTCCTTCGTTTCTTCTCGACACAACTCTCCATGCCTCCGTCTCCATCTTGTTCTGGTTACTCAGCATAACCAGCAAGTTATCAGTTGCCCGATCTGCGCATCTTGGACAAAAGATTGTGATCGTATGGGGCGACGAAATACTGTCTCCCATCCTGAAATCAAGGGGCACGCCCTTCCAAGAGCTCAAACTTGATACTACGGTCGTCAGCCAGTCCGCTGTGTCCTCATGCACACAGTCGATCACCAGGTGACCTACCCGGAAGTGGATGCCAGCGAAGGCGACCGCAGTGCCCCATCCTGTCACGGATATTTCATCCATGATGGATTCCTCAAGCACGGATAAATCCCCGTGACTGAGAATTACCTGAGGATAGTCTGCAGGTAACACGGCCACCTTAACCTTCTTTGCAATCGTAGCATACGATGCACGAGGTTCGGTGGGTGCTGAGGTCAAGGGCTCCTTTGACAACGCAGCTTCCGCCGCTGCTCTCGAGGTGCTTGGACGCACGTCCAGTTCCTCCTCGACTACTGGCACCGCCGACTGTGGTGCCGCTGTGACTGGTGCTGCACATACTCTTTTGGGAGTGCCTGTGGGAGGGGTCAGCGTGCTGCTGGACCTCTTTGGGGCCGGCGTCAGTGCTAGTGCTGCTGCTGCTCGCGGCTCCTTTGCCTTTTCTAAGGCCTCCAAAGGGGGCAGCCCTTGGCTAAGGTACCTCAGGTACCCCTTTACCCTTGAGCCGCACAAGTTGCGCCTGTTGAGGTCGTCCAACCCACATGGCTGTCCCCTTGGTGGCAGTAGCGCATCCTTCTTCTTCTGGCGCTGCTGCTCCTGTCGCCTATCAGCTGTTGGCATGGGGCGCATCGGTCGGAATGGTCCGGCCGTGCTCCCATGCGAACTTGCTGGGGCGCTGCTTTGACGCGGGTAGGGCCGCGTCTGTAGTTCACCACGTGTGTGGCCTTTCTGTGCTCTTGGAGCACTTCTGCCTGCTGGATTGCGTTGTGGAGGATGGTCTACCACAATAGGCCGTTCCCTGTCAAGGGAACGCTCTTCATACTGTCTTGCGACACTCGCCGCTGGGTGATCCTGCGGAATTTTATATTTATTGTTGTGCTTCATAGTTTGTTGGACCCACGAGAAGCGAAACAAGGGACAGGTCCACCCGAGCAGAGGCTCGCATGCCCGGGTAATGCTGGTTAGAACAGACGGTCGCAACTTGTCTGAGCCCACCGTTCGCGACTGAGCTATTTTTAGACCCGGGCCCCCAGCCAAGCTGACTCTCGGCACGGTCCGAATAACACACTTAGTCCGGCCCGGGATGAGATGTAGGGGTAGGATAGAGGTAGGTAATAGTGAGGGATTTTGAGGGGTTTGTGTGAGGCAGTTCTTGAAAGGCGGCAACACAAACACCTTGTCGATATGATGGTCGGTATCATATCCGCTGTTTGTCCGGGGCTGTCTATTCACGAGGAGTCTCGCTATTCAACAGCTAACCTTCTTGAGAACAAGAGGGCCGTTCGCTATCCGCAACCCGCGACCAGCATGGTGGCCTCAGCTAAGCCCCCTCTGAACCATCTCACCAGTTCTTTGGTCCAGGTGATGTTCGGCATAGGGTATTTATCTTTGACTGTTTTTTCATTTAGCTTGCGGTAATCGATAACTAGTCTCCATTTTTCGGTATTGGATTTATCCTTCTTTTTTGCTACTAGAAAAGTTGGAGAGCTCCAGGGTGAATAACTATGCTTGATTATGTTTTAGTCCAGTAGTTTTTGAATTTGGGTGTTAACTTCTTTCTTTTCTTTGACGCTATACCGAAATGGTTTTGTATGTATTGGGATTTGGTCGGTAAGTTTAATTTTGTGTTTGACCAAACTTGTGAACGTTAGTGGTTTTCCTTCTTTATAAAAAAGGTTTGGGAATTTTGAGCAAAGTTTCTTTAGTTCTCTTGTTTCTTCTTCATTTAAGTTATCGGTCTGGATGATTGGTTCATCGCTGAGGTTTTTAGTCTTTGTTTCGGTAATCGAATTTACCTCTACATAGTCGTCTTTTTCGTGTTTTTACACTTCTAGTTGGGATTCGAGGCAGAATTTCTGTTCGAGGTTAGAGAAATTATTTATTTCCATAAGGCTGATATTATCTTTTGCGGTGTAAAGTCCACCTGATATGAATAAGTCTTTAGATATGGAGGTGGGCTCGAAATAAAATGTACCGTTTCTTAAGTTCACGGCTATTGGGATAATTTTTTTTGATTCTTCTTCTATAGTATGGAGAGTAGATATTATTTTATCTTCTAGTTCAATTTGTATATTGAACGTTTTTGTGTGTAGGGATCGTTGTGAAATGTTAACTATTGCTTCGAGTTGTTGAAGGATGTCTATCCCAATGAGTCCGTCTAAATAGTCATGAAACTTGAATAGTAGTAATGTTTATGAAGTGGAATCGGAGAATTCCTTGAAGAGAGGCAACTTGGCTTTTCTGTGTAAAGGGTGTGTATTTAACACTGTTTTGATGTTGACTGGTCTTGGTAAATCGATTTGATGTGTTTGTGCTACTAGTTTTGGGTTAATAAAAGAGAATGTTGCTCCCGTATCTATAAGAAATTTAAGAGATTCCTTTGGTTATAGGTGTAAAATGATATAGGGGAGTGGAGATCCTGGTTTTCTGATACTTAGGTATCCTGATTGTTGCTTGAGGCTCTTGCCTGAAAATTTGCTTGTTCGTTATAGTTATGTTATTGTGGTTCTGATTCTACATTATGCATATTTCCTTTGTTCTGTAAATTTGGGAGGTATTTGCCCCTAGCTGGGAAATTATTGTTTCGTTTTTTAATATAGTCTCTGTCATAGTCCTGTTGGTGTCCAAGTTTGTCTAGGCGTCTCTCGTTGTTTCTACATAATTCGTTACTGTTCTGTTTGTTGTAGTTTTAATTTATGGGTCTGCGGTTCGGTTGCTGTCTTTTCTGATGTCTTGAGCAAAGTAGATTTATCGTTCCTTCAAAGCCCATTCCAGGGTCTCGCGAATATTAGTGGGTTTCATCGCCCTAGTGGGCCTTTAATACCTGACAAAAAGGAGTTTAGACAGATGTCGGCGAAAAGATTTTTCTTAGTTTTTATTAACATTGGTTCAACCTCTTTAGTGTCTGTTAGTCTGAACAATGCTATTTTGATTTCGCAAACTTTTTCGTATAAGGCGCGAAGTGGTAATGAGCCTTGAATCAAAGTATGTAGCTCGTACATTAAAGTTGGTTCGTCTCTCTTATCGGAACAGTGTAATATGAGAGCTTCCTTAATTTCATCCCAATTAAGGCTAACTCCTTCTATAATAGCTTCGTTAGCTTTTCCTTCAATTTTATTCCTGATGGCTCTCAAGAGCATTTGACCGTATGGGGTTTGGTCGGTTCCTCTAATAAGGAGAAGAATTTCTTCCACATTGGTGATAAATTCACTAAGGGTTTTTGAATTTCCATCATATGATGGTAGAAAACGAATTGCGTCCGGAATTTTTAACGTAGTCATGAAATCGGAGTGGTTGGTCATCATTGGGGCCTGATTAGGTGGAAGAGAGCTAGACGTAGATGTCATTGGTGTTATGTCTTCTGTTCTTGCTATTGTTTGATTTTCTCTGATGTCCGTTAGGCTAGTGCTGATTCTAGTCCTGCTTTTAGTATTTGGAATCAGTTTCTTAACTCTACCTATCGTCGACATTAATTTGATTTGATAGTTGTAAATATTTTATAAGTGTAGTGATTCGTATTAGGTAAAAAAATCTTATATTTTTTACTAAATGTGTAGTGTATATGTATATGTATAGGTGTATTATAGATGCTCGGTGGAACGTATGCGAATTTATCTGTAGGAGTGAGAGAGAGAAAAATTATTTATGTTACCAATCTACTTTATATAGGTGTATATTAATTATTAATTTTTTTTTAACTTTTATTTACTATTACTAGTAAAAATTTTTTTATTTTCTTCTTCTTCTTGTTTTCTTTTTAAATATTTTTATTATATTTTTTTTATTTATTATTTTATTTTATTTTTTTTTGAGAAGGGTATGTGAAAGTCTACGTTGTTGATCTTGTTTGATCTCTTTTTGTTTGATATCTTAGTATACGTGAGGTTCAAACACGTCTGTGCAACAAGTCGTATGTCGTCCAATACATCAGCATGAGGCATTGGTTCGACCGACGAGATTATAACACACAAGTTCGTTCAAACACTCACGACACCTTGGCTACTTCTACTCACATGTCTTGAGCGTATGACGTGTAGCAAGGAGCCAACTCAAACCAAATGCACAAAGTAAATTATTATATCTTTGGTTTTCTTTTTTTCACTTTATGTTGTCTTTTTGTTGTTTGCTCCAAAAGAATTATTGAAGAGAAATTGAATTCACTCATAATATAGAGGTGTTTAGACTGTATATATGTGTATGTGGGTACCGTGTATGTGTCGTTTTCCTTGTGTTATTTTCAAATATTATCTTTTTCTTTTTTTTTTTTTAAGAAACGTTCCACCAAGCATTTTGTATTATATCACTTAACTTAACTTAATTATTTTGCTTACATTATAAGGACTAATAATAATAGGTTCTTCATCATCCTACCGGCTGCGCCAGTTACAGTACGGTGATCTGGGGGTAAGGCCTTTACTGTAGTTTTTCTTCTTGTGGTGTTAAAGAATTTTGTGGTTTAAATAAAAGACGTCTGATTTCGATCTGACTTTGCAATCAACTGAACTTTATTTTTGTATATTCATATATATAGCCCTAAACCAAGCTGACGATATCAAGTGTCTATTCCATTTCGCAACATCCTGTCTGTTGCTGATGTTGCGGTTTCGCATCAAAGTAAAGTCAGCTACGGACAGTGTCGCCCACACGATCGAAAAACGCATACAGAGCGTTTCTGCGTGGCGGCTTCTGTGGGATCTCAGAGGGGGCTGAGATGGTAACTCCTGCGCTGAAGTTCGACAATTAAAGGTGGCACTGACTGCTGGCTGTGCCTGAGCAAGGCGGCTGTTGCAACTATGATCTAAAGGATGTAGGCGGCCGTGCTAGACAGCTGTTTTAATTAAAGCTGGGCGTGCCTAACGTATGGAGGGCACAATGCTGGCGTTTCTTATGCCTCACTGCGGCGCCGTCACAAGGGCATGTGTAATGTGTCTGTCTGCCTGCGCTGTTGAGCTGTTAATGTCGAGCTGCTGTGCCTTGAGCGGCTGCCGGCCAAAATAGGTGGTGTGGGCTCCGCCGATTCCCCAAAATTTCTCCAGCTGCTGTGTGGATTATGCTGTGGGTGTCGTTTGTGCTTTATTTTTAATGTTTATGTTTATAGCGTACGCGGAATTCAATAAATTTAACATGCAGTGCGCAAGCTTGGCAAAACGCATATATCAATTGGAATAGAGAGATGGAAGTCCTATGTACCTCGGCGCCAACGTAGGCTACCGCCCACACCCTGAGATTAAGAGTCTCATGCTCTGCCGACTGAGCTAGCCGGGCCATTCTGACTCCTTTTCTTCACGGCTTCAGATCCTTAGCGTGGAAGATCCCAAGTGGGCTGCCTTGCAACGTCTCCAGTTCGTAGAGGCTCTTCCCAATAGGCCTTAAAATCCGTCATTTGACGTACTTCCTGCAGAACTTCGCTTTGATATTCCGGCTGAAGTCGCTTAGCACGAAGTTCGCTTGAAGACCTCTTGTCCAGGTACGTACTTAATATCGCGTGCCTTTAAGTTATACCGATTTTCCGCCGTCTCGTAGGCCTTGTGCAGTGTCTCCTGTATCCGCGCTCGATACAATTGTTGCCTCTCCGAGCGTGCTAATGGTGCTATCGCCGCGTCCTCCAGTGCGCCAAGCTTCCTCGCCAGTGAGTAGTCGCTGCCGTTTATGAACATATTCAGTTCGAACATGGCAAAGTACGGTGATACACCTCTACTTACATGGACTGCACTGCATAATGCCGCCTGAATTTATCGGTCACATGCGTGCGGATCGCTGCCAGCACCAACTGGTTGACCCGTTTTGAGGCGTTCGCCTGTGGATAATAATAGACAGTCCTGAGATGCTCTATCCCATGGATCTGCATCAAGGCTACATACTCCTTCGACGTGAACTGTTTCCAGTTATCGGTATGTATCACCTCCGGTACTCCAAACTGCGAAAATATGTCATCCTTTAGTATCTTCACAGTTCTGCATGGAACGGTGAGTGACCACTTCCTTACCCATCGGAGACCTAGTTATTTCCGTAGAGTGCTTCGTCTCCTTGCACGTGTCGCATCCCAGTACGTACTCCCTCACTTGCACTGTCATCCTCGGCCAGTAATAAAACTACCGCAGCGGTGCTAGCGTTTTGGCCACACCTTTATGCATCCGGTTTTCTCCTACGTGTGCCTGCTGAATGAAAGTACTCGCGATGGCTTTGGGAATCCACAACTCCCACTGGAATTCCTCGCTGTCTTCACGTGCAAACTGCATACGTTTGAACAGAAGTCCTTCCTCGACCCGCAGGTCTGTGAAGCGTTCCCGTTGCTCCTGCACTACCTTCAGCCGATCCAGGTACTGGTCACTCACAAAAGCCGTCGTCTCGAACTCAAAAAGATTGAGCTCGTCCAGCTCAAACGCTCGAGACAGCATATCGGCTACAACGTTGTCCTTCCCTTTCCGTTGCTACACGCTAAACTGAAAAGATTGCAGAGCCAAGGACCATCTGGCCTACCGCCCTCTCAAATCCTTCAGTGTCATCAGCCACTGCAAGCTGGCATGATCCGTTATGATGGTAAACGGCATCATTTCCACGGACGGTCGGAACCTCTGCACGGCCTTGACTGCTGCCAAGCATTCCTTCTCGGTGACGCTGTAATTCAACTGCGCACCTCGAAGCTTCGCTGAAAAGAAGGCTATTGGCCCGTCGGATCCTTCCTCATCCCTTTGAAATAACACCGCCCCGATCCCTACATGGCTCGCATCGCACTGGATAAAATACGGCCTCTGAAAATCTGGGTGGACCCGGATCGGCGCACATGTGAGGAAGCTTTTAAGCGCATAAAATGCCGCGACTGCCTCATCCGTAATCTTGAACCGGGCTTTCTCCTTCAAGCAATCCGTCAGGGGTGCAGATAGTCCAGAGAAGTCTCGAATGAATCTTCGGTACCAACCGGCTGTGCCCAGGAAACTCCTTAACTGTCTCACACTCATTGGCACTGTAATCTGGAGGATCGCCTGCACCTTTTTCGGACCCGTCCGTAACGATCCACCGCCGATGATGTAACCCAGATACCTCAGATATTTGAAACAAATCTTGGACTTTTTCAAACCAATTGTTAAATTTGCCGAACTCAGGCATTTTGCCACTTCTGCCACCAACTCCATGTGCTCCTCGAAGGTTTTGGATAACACCAGCAGATCATCCAAGTACACAAAGACATTGCTCCTTAGCCTCTGGGGTATCGCGCGGTCCAACAGGTGACGAAGTCTCTGCGCCGCGTTGCACAACCCAAACGGCATCATCCGTAACTGGTAAAGAAGACGACCTGGAATTGTAAACGCCGTGTACGCCCGACTCTTCGAATCGAGTTCAATCTGCCAGGATGCATGCTTCAAATCGAAGCTGCTTATGTACACGGTGTCGTCTACTCGGCTTAATATGGACTCGATGTTCTGCAGCGGGTAAGCATCCTTTATTTTGACAGCATTTAGCTTTCGGGCGTGTAAACAAAACCGATTTTTCCCAGGTTTCCGCACCAAGGTCATCCGGTTACTCCACGGACTCTCGCTGGGTTCTATCACTCCGAGCCACAGCATCTCATCTACCTCTGCAAAAGGCAACTGTTGCACCGCCGGAGAAACTGGATAGAAACGTTTCTTCATGGGCACGGCTCCATCCACCAGCTGAATTGTGTGCTGCTCCATAGGCGTTTTCCCCAAGCCTTCTCGCTCGTAAGACCGAAACTGATCCTTCACCATGTCTACTCTCCTCTGCTGGGACTCGGCCACTATGTGCGGTTCGACGAGTTCACTCATCGTCATGAGCTCGGGCCCCACCTCCACCGATGCCTCGACTCCTACGATGTGTGGTGCGAGCTTGAACTTTCGCCAGAAATCGATGCCCAAATACAGGGGCTTCTAGAGAGAAGGACACACGTATAGTGTGAGCGAACGTTCCGTATGCGCGTACTCTGCCGTGACTTCCACCTTGGCGATGATTTTGTGCCTCGTGCCTCCGGCTGCTTGTACGGTGGTTATAGATGGAGTCATCCTAAAACCGAGTTGCCGTATCAACTCCGGGCCGTCAGCTCCTGGCAGACTCACAGATGCTCCGGTGCCTAACAGACCCTCCACTGGACGTCCTTGCAGCTGGACTTCGGCATACGCGCGCTTGTCGCCACTCACCGCCATCTACAGCTGGCAAACTATCGATGACACAATCGATATATCGATAGCCGACCTGAATTATTCCATGATCGATATATCGATGGCAAAAACTTCCACTATCGATAGTTAAACAAAAATAGTAGAAAAATAGACCAGCGGCAACACTTCAAATTTGTTCGACGATTTAAAACGTGCGCATCCCAATTTGAAGGCAACTGATTTTTCAGTTCCAGCGTCGGGCCAGATTCGCTCATTTATTTCAACATCGTATGATTCAAGCTCAAAGCGAAAAAAGATATTGATAGAGCAGTTATGAAGTTCATTGCCTTAAATATGCAGGCCTTTTCGGTTGTTGAGGACACTGGTTTTCGCAAGTTGGTACATGTGATGGATCCGCGTTTCAACTTGCTATCCCGCGAAACTTTTCGAAATGTGCTAATGGAAAATCCCTGCAACGTCTACGGAATCAGAAAGGATATTTAGTAAGACCGGTCTTATTATACGTAATCTTCGGGCTTCCCTTAAAGCAGACCATGCTGACATGCTCGTCTTTCTTCAAAAAAAAAACTCTTAGATTCCAGACTAAATCAAATTTGTAAATTTATAAGTCTTTACAAAAGTTGTTAATTTAAGTTAAACAAAGTCGGAACATGAATTTATTCCAGAAACTGGATCGAAACTAATTTTGTTAAGTTAAGTTAAACATGAAATGATCCCCGACTAATTAATATTAGTAAATTTTTAAGTTTTTGAAAGAAAGAAATGAAACTCAAACTAATAAATATTTACGATGGATAAATGTATAATATATATTTTGTAAGTAAGAAAAAATCTGAATTACTGGGTCTTTGGAAGAAAATATTTTTCAACGATGCTATCGATATTACCCTCTCAAAATATCGAAAATATTGAATGGCGCCAATATCGATAGTTTTCCAGCCCTACCACCATCTTGACAGATGCACACACTCGTCGGCGCTATAGAGTCCTCTCGCTATAACGCGATCTGGCTTGCTGCACCCGTGGCGTTGTTGCTGTTGGTTTCTGCTTCACTGTGGACCCCTGC
>JAWNND010000500.1:0-146886 GCA_035043265.1 Drosophila testacea
TGTAAGGAAGTTTTTCAGCCGAGGTCGGCGTCTCAGTCCGGCCAGGGCCAATTACAGAAAATTTGTAATATCTGGGACGGCTGGAAATGAATATTAGGGCACTCCTCACAAAACTAGCTGAAAAAGAAAACCTACCATATGCGATCGCGGATCGGAGCCATTTTGGGCAGCGTTGGACAAGCTCCTTAGCGAGATAGGGTACAACCCAACCTCACTTGTAGGAGCGTTCCAGCGCTACCGTACCCAGTGAACGGTAATTCTGGGTGATAGACTCGCAGGCGAGAGGAGGTACAACCCGAACTCTCGCCGGCGGGAATATCCCCAGCGATTACCGGCACTAGAACCAAGTGACGGTGGCCCTGGTTGGCAAACTCACGAACGAGATAAGGTTCGACCTGGAACCTCGTTCGTGGAATGCTCCAGGGTCCACTGACATGGCTTCAACTCGACGAATGTGTAAGTGATAGTCACTAGAGGTGCAGAGTACGACTCGGAAACACCTCTCGTGACATCCCTTACACATGTCAAGCCGATCGCGACCACGTGTTTGCACCCGCCGAAACTTTCACCTTCACTTTTAAAACATTTGAATAGACATTTGAGGCACGCACTCGCAAAGCGATATGGATATCTTTATTTTTATATTTTCACATTCACTTTTATTTCTGTTAGTAGGGAAACTTAGGGGAAAATGGCCGTCGGCCAGCTTACCACAGGGTACTGCGTACCACAAGGTGTGTAGCGAGTGCACTACAGGGGTGTGCCGGGATGATGCGCTGCCGGTGGTTGCCGCTGCTGTAGTCGTCTCCTTGGCGCTTGCCAATCCAAGCGGGCTCCCGTTTTATCTTGTTTTCTGTTGCCGTTTGTCGTTGCCGTTGCCGTTGTTGCCGTTGTCGTTGCCGTTGTCGTTGCCGTGGTTGTTGCCGTATTTGCCGTTGTCGTCGGTGCACGTTTCTTATATTTTTTCTTCACTTTTTAAATAACTTTCCGAAAGCACGTCTGCTCGTTTTGGCCCGCCAGAAAAAGTGAAGCGTCGATAATTCACGCCTCCCTTATCGATACGCCGATCTCGATGTTCAATCGTCGTCCAGTACTGGCTGCTAGCAGTAGGTGGCGTTTATGCTCAAATCAACCCTGCCTCCCTTATCGATACATCGATCTCGATGTTCGATCGATGACTAGTACTCGTTGCCAGCACTAGGTGGCGTTTGTACTAAGGCATTTCGTGGAACCAGTCCTAGAGGGCTCTTTATGCATCGGCCAACTTATGAACTAGAAATTTGTGGGCTGCAGAATGCTGCCTCACATCCCTCCCTTACTTTGGGGGGGCGGAGAAGGATGCTAACTCTGCCGGCGTGGTTGGATTTTTATGGAAAAACGCTTTCACCCCGTCAGGTCTCATATCGGCGGCCGGCGGCGAAGCGGGTGCTCGTCTCGGGGTGCTCCATGCTGCAGGTCTGCCAGGTTGGCTGCGCGACGTCGCGTTGATCCCACTCGTTGTAGTCGTACCACGTTCGGGGAGATAAATTTCTGGACTTGATAAGGGCCTTCGTATTTTGAGGCGAGCTTGGCTACAAACCCCTCTGCTGCGTTGGACAGGACGTGTTGTCGTACGAGGTCATCGTCTTCCGACTCATTGCTGTGAGAGCCCGGTTTCGATACTGCTAACGAGCAGACTTCGGTTAGGTTTCCCCCGAAGGGGAAGGGACGTTGAAATGGCGCACCACATTCAAGTGGCCCCCATGAACCTAACCCGGTGGCATTGAATCTCTCAGTCGTGGTGTCGTCTTCTTCATCCTCCCGCATTGGAAGATCGGCTCCTGGGTGTAGTTCTTCCGGTGCTGGCCGAGCTCTCTGATCCGGGGCGCTGTGTCTGAAAAGAAAAGAACGATCCGGGGCTATGCTCGAGTGATCCTGGGGATCCGAGGCTTTGCTCCTGGGATCCGAGGCGTTGCTTGGTTGATCTTTGGTATTCGGGGTTACATTGACGTGTGGTTTATCTCTTCGATCCGATGCATTGGCTGGTGGTGATTGATCATTATGATCCGTTGGGTTACGTTAACTTGCGAGGGCTGATCATTATGATCCGTTGAGGTTACGTTGACTTGCGATGGTTGATCATTATGATCCGTTGAGGTTATGTTGACTTGCGATGGTTGATCCTGTACGATCCGTTGAGGTTACGTTGACTTGCGATGGTTGATCAGTATGATCCGTTGAGGTTACGTTGACTTGTGAGGGTTGATCATTAAGATCCGTTGAGGTTACGTTGACTTGCGATGGTTGATCCTTACGATCCGTTGTGGTTACGTTGACTTGCGATGGTTGATCCTTACGATCCGTTGTGGTTACGTTGACTTGCGATGGTTGATCCTTACGATCCGTTGTGGTTACGTTGACTTGCGATGGTTGATCCTTACGATCCGTTGTGGTTACGTTGACTTGCGATGGTTGATCCTTACGTGATCCGTTGTGGTTACGTTGACTTGCGATGGTTGATCCTTACGATCCGTTGTGGTTACGTTGACTTGCGATGGTTGATCCTTACGATCCGTTGTGGTTACGTTGACTTGCGATGGTTGATCCTTACGATCCGTTGTGGTTACGTTGACTTGCGATGGTTGATCCTTACGATCCGTTGTGGTTACGTTGACTTGCGATGGTTGATCCTTACGATCCGTTGTGGTTACGTTGACTTGCGATGGTTGATCCTTACGATCCGTTGTGGTTACGTTGGCTTGTGATGGTTGATCCTTACGATCCGTTGTGGTTACGTTGGCTTGTGATGGTTGATCTCCTGTGGTACGTGGCTATGCTCGAGTGATCCTTAGAATCCGAGGCTGGGCTCGAGTGATTCTTAAAATCCCAAGCTGGGCTCGAGTGATTATTAGAATCCGAAGCTGGGCTCGAGTGATCCTTAAAATCCGAAGCTGGGCTCGAGTGATTATTAGAATCCGAAGCTGGGCTCGAGTGATCCTTAAAATCCGAAGCTGGGCTCGAGTGATTATTAGAATCCGAAGCTGGGCTCGAGTGATTCATAAAATCCGAAGCTGGGCTCGAGTGATTATTCAAATCCGAAGCGAGGCTCGAGTGATTCATAAAATCCTTGCTGATGTTTGGTTGATCTCTGTGGTACGTGGCCATGCTCGAGTGATCCTTAGAATCCGAAGCTGGGCTCGAGTGATTCATAAAATCCGAAGCTGGGCTCGAGTGATTATTAGAATCCGAAGCTGGGCTCGAGTGATTCATTAAGAATCCGAAGCTGGGCTCGAGTGATTCTTAGAATCCGTAGCTGGCCTTGGCTGAGCCGGTTTGGAGCTTGTCTCGTCGATACTAACCGTAAGGCTCGGTGCTGCGACGCGAAACTCTGTACCACTGCTCGGGGTCTCCACATACGATCCTGGCGCCTCCTGCACGCCGGGTGTCATCGTCTTCCCTCCGGGAAATGCATCCTTGCCCGCTATGTTAGCGCGGATGGAAGCCCGATGACCAGCGGAAGTGGTTAAACACGTGGACGTCAGTTGGAGAGATTCATTGCCGCACCGAAATGTAGCCTGGATTGCGCACAAGAAATCTATCCCTAAGATCACATGGTCGACGACGATTGGCAATACCAGAAATGGTATCCGAGCGTAATTCCTGCCCAGCTGCACAGTCGCCACTAGCGCTTTGTGGACTGTTGCGTGACTTCCATCTGCCATGCTGACTTTGGCTCGAACATCCCTAAGATCAGCGTTCTGAAGTTGTCGCGCGGCATCCTCGCTGATGAAGCTTCTCGTGGCTCCGGTGTCTATCGTTGCTTGTCTCGGCTGATCTCCGATCCTCACCTGGGCCACAATGCGCGCGTTCTCCACTCGAAGGCTGGGTTCTATTGCCGGGACTGGTTGGCGGTCGCTCCCACCTGGTCCTGGGGCAGGTGAGGCCGCTGTCCGTTTCCCGAAGCTGAATCGCAACACTCCCAAGTCCTGACTCCTCGTTTTCCGCAACGCCAGCAGAAATAAACTTGCCGGTTACGACATTCCCTAGAATAATGTCCGATTTCCGCACACCTCCTGCAAGCACGCTGGATATCGATTGCTGGTCCTGTTTCTTGAATCATCCGATTGTCTATCCTTGGTTCGCTTTGGGCTCCTTGGTCGTCTGGCTGGTTATCTTTGAACGGGTTCCGATGCCTCGGCGTTTGGTTTGCCTCACTGCTGGTGCTGACTGTGGCTGGTCTCTGCTGAGCCACGCTGGTGTTACGACTTTTCCACTCTCGTTCGCGCACGAACTCAAAGTCGGTGGCTAGCTGCGTCAGCTGTGCTAGCGATGATGCCTCGTGTCTCCGGATATACAGCTGATATTCTGGCAGCAAATTCTCGTAGGCTCGATCGAGTTCTTCTTCCCCTGTGTAACCAGCGCGTCTCATGAGCAGTCGTAGTTCCACTACGTAGGCCTTGAAAGTTTCTCGCGGTTTCTGCTGCCTAGCCCGGATCTGATCTTCCAATCGTTGGAAGTACCGCGGCGGCAGGAAGAATTCCAAGAGCTCCCTTTTGAAACTGTCCCACGTGGCTCCTTGTAGGCGGCTGACCCTGAACCAATCGCTGGCATTTCCTGTGAGCATCTCTGGCACTGCTCGTGATAGCTGCGTCAAGGCGATCTGGTGGGCTGCCGCACGTTCCTCCACACGTTCGATGAAACTCAACGGATCCGATTGTCCATCAAAGAGTATTCCCCAGCGATGTACCTTTTCCGCGATGGAACGGTACGGGGTCTCGTGGCGTATCATATTCGGGGCTACTGGTGACTGGCTTCGGTTTCGTTGTCCTGTGCGGCTGGGCGGCTGTAGTTCGGCTGGCCGGCTCACTACCACTCGAGGTATGATGCCTGGTTGACCAGCTTGACTCTCGGCTTCAATGCGCACTGGGGACACGCTGCGGATCGAGGCTTAGATTCCTGGTCACTAAGCTCGGATTCCGGAATGTTGATAAACTGTTGCTCCAGTTCCTCCAGCCGTTTGGTCACATGTTCGTTATGTTCACCATGGGCGATGAACTGCGCCATGCGGCTCCGAAGCTCCGACACGGTACCTAGAGTTTCGAGTCCAAACTCTGCTGTCATGGTCAGCAACTCATCCCTACGCCGGAGGTATACCCAACTGACGGTAACCATGGTATGGCCCGGGGTACTTTCTATGAGAAAACGGGAAAATAACTTTTTTGTATGCTCGCCGCACGTGGCTTGTCTCGTCGCGCTTAGACCGCGGAAAATTATGCTATGCCAACTGAGGGATGGCACGAGAACGCCCTGTCTATTTTACGCACGTGGTCTGTACTATACTAACTTGACCCACGTGGTCGAAAATCTTTCGGACTCGGCTTGAGTTAATTTTATTCCGGGAGAAACACGCGTTGCTTTTTAAGTTAATACTTGAGTTTTTTTTTTTTTAATTTTATTCGTCGGGGAAAACTTGACTTGTTGCTTCTAATGTTAATACTTGAGTTTTCTTTTTATTTTTATTCGTCGGAGGAAACTTGACTTGTCGCTTTAAGTTCCTAGATTGTCGAGCTTGACTTGTGAAGTTCTCTTGACTTACGATTTTATTTTCCGGAGAAACACGACTGGTTGCTTTTAACGTTGCTACTTGAGACTTTATTTTTATTCGTCGGAGAAAACTTGACTTATCGCGTTGATGGTTCCTTCTTGAGTGTTGCTCGATTTTACTTGTCGGAGAAAACTTGACTTGTCGCGTCTAATGGTTTCTACTTGAGTGATCGTTCCGTTCCTTTATGTATGCTTACAAAGCCTACCCAAGCTTGCATTCCTGTCGCAGCAGAGAGCATGTTAGCTCTGCCCGCGTACTTCGCAGCAGAGAGCGTGTTAGCTCTGCCTGCGTGCACCACAGCAGAGAGCGTCGTAGCTCTGCTCGCGTGCGGTGACCAGAGAGCGTGTTAGCTCTGCCTGCCTGCGTCGTAGCAGAGAGCGTGTTAGCTCTGCCCGCTGAGAGAGTTCCTATTTACGTGCGTTTCCTTGATGTTACGAAGCCTTGGGTAGACTGCATTCCCGTCGCAGCAGAGAGCATGTTAGCTCTGCCCGCGTACTTCGCAGCAGAGAGCGTGTTAGCTCTGCCTGCGTGCACCGCAGCAGAGAGCGTCGTAGCTCTGCTCGCGTGCGGCGACCGAGAGAGCCTGTGCCTGCGTCGTAGCAGAGAGCATGGTAGCTCTGCCCGCTGAGAGAAAATGTCGCCGAGTGATCATGTAGCGGCACCCTGGCCGTTTTGTAGCTTGGCTTGCACGTGGCATCTCTCTCCATTTCCTTCACTAAGTTCAGAAAAAAAAGTGAGAGAAAAAAACAAAAAAAAAATACCTCGTGCGTTGCGAATTGAGAACCAAAATGGCGAATCTTTTGCCGTTGGAGAAAAATTTACCCCTGCTGAATTTATTAAATTTTCCTTCCAAGACCGAAATTTTCCTGAGACTTGTCAATTTTCTGAGACTTGAAATTTTCTTCTAAGACTGCGAATTTTCTACGATTTTCTGAGACTGGTGACTTAGCCGGGAGTGACTTTTCTGACGGGCCCGGGTTTTATGGGGAAAAATATATACATAAAAATTTATACATATCTGTACACACACACACATATATATATATATAAAAAAAATATTTATATATATAAAAATATATGTTGGAATATATATAAATATATATATAAAATAAAAATAATATATAAAAATATATATATATAAATATATATATAAGTATGTGTATATATATATATGTGTATAGGGTGGCACGGAAAGATTTTCAAAAAAAACAATAGATACATATATACAGACGATGGATGGTTAGTATAAATATTTTTAAAAATTTTCTCCCCAAAAAATATATACTTTGATAGTTGAACAACGCTGTCTACGTTGTGAAAGTTTCGTGGGCATGTGGCGAGAATGATGTAAAAATGTTTTCAACTAATCTGAGGGCCTATTCTAATTCGATGGCAAAATGTCTCCAGACGTCCCTGCTCGGGCGCCATCTGTAAGGAAGTTTTTCCAGCCGAGGTCGGCGTCTCAGTCCGGCCAGGGCCAATTACAGAAAATTTGTAATATCTGGGACGGCTGGAAATGAATATTAGGGCACTCCTCACAAAACTAGCTGAAAAAGAAAAACCCACCATATGCGATCGCGGATCGGAGCCATTTTGGGCAGCGTTGGACAAGCTCCTTAGCGAGATAGGGTACAACCCAACCTCACTTGTAGGAGCGTTCCAGCGCTACCGTACCCAGTGAACGGTAATTCTGGGTGATAGACTCGCAGGCGAGAGGAGGTACAACCCGAACTCTCGCCGGCGGGAATATCCCCAGCGATTACCGGCACTAGAACCAAGTGACGGTGGCCCTGGTTGGCAAACTCACGAACGAGATAAGGTTCGACCTGGAACCTCGTTCGTGGAATGCTCCAGGGTCCACTGACATGGCTTCAACTCGACGAATGTGTAAGTGATAGTCACTAGAGGTGCAGAGTACGACTCGGAAACACCTCTCGTGACATCCCTTACACATGTCAAGCCGATCGCGACCACGTGTTTGCACCCGCCGAAACTTTCACCTTCACTTTTAAAACATTTGAATAGACATTTGAGGCACGCACTCGCAAAGCGATATGGATATCTTTATTTTTATATTTTCACATTCACTTTTATTTCTGTTAGTAGGGAAACTTAGGGGAAAATGGCCGTCGGCCAGCTTACCACAGGGTACTGCGTACCACAAGGTGTGTAGCGAGTGCACTACAGGGGTGTGCCGGGATGATGCGCTGCCGGTGGTTGCCGCTGCTGTAGTCGTCTTCCTTGGCGCTTGCCAATCCAAGCGGGCTCCCGTTTTATCGTGTTTTTCTGTTGCCGTTTGTCGTTGCCGTTGTTGTTGCCGTTGTCGTTGCCGTTTGTCGTTGCCGTGAGCCGTGCGTTGCCGTTGCCGGGCCTTGCGTTGCCGTTGCCGTTGCCGTGGTTGTTGCCGTATTTGCCGTTGTCGTTTTTGCACGTTTCTTATATTTTTTTCTTCACTTTTAAATAAAACTTTCCGAAAGCACGTCTGCTCGTTTTGGCCCGCCAGAAAAAGTGAAGCGTCGATAATTCACGCTTCCCTTATCGATACACCGATCTCGATGTTCGATCGACGTCCAGTCCTGGCTGCTAGCAGTAGGTGGCGTTTATGCTCAAATCGACCCTGCTTCTCCTATCGATACATCGATCTCGATGTTCGACCGATGTCTAGTGCGTGTTGCTAGCACTAGGTGGCGTTTGTACTAAGGCATTTCGTGGAACCAGTCCTAGAGGGCTCTTTATGCATCGGCCAACTTATGAACTAGAAATTTGTGGGCTGCAGAATGCTGCCTCACAGTGTAAATCGGACTACTATATCACATAGCTGCCATAGGAACGATTGGTTCGAAATCAATATTTATCAAACTTTGTAAAAAATCGGACGGCTTACACAGGGCACTGCAAGGGTATCCAAACTTTGGTGCGCCAAAGTTAGCTTGCGCTATATTTTGCTTATATATTTCAGTATACTGGGAAATAAGGAAACTACGTCAAAAGATTTCAAGATTTCGTCGTTATATATGTATGTATGTGTCATTGATCTTCTCTTTGAAGGATAGTGTTGTTGTTGTATGTCGATTTGTCCGTAAGATGTTTTAGTATTTTTATGTGTTTGCATAGTGCGCATGAAGGTGAATCCATAGAGGAGCATATTGGTCTCAGTGGCATTCATTCTTTGTGGATTTTGGGAAGTTCCCTTTTTGTGATGAGTTTAAGTTTAAGAAAAGGGTTATTTTTTAAGAGCTATAGGAAAGTTTTTTAAAAAAAAAACACATAAAATTCAGAAAAATGCTTGAAATCTTTATTTAAATCGATCCATATAATTTAATGTTTGAAGATTATTTCATGCAAGTGTTGACCGTGGCTGCGCCTCAAATGGTCCATTCGCTTAGTCCAATTTTGGCATACTCTTTCCAACAATTCGGCCGGTATCTCACGAATAAATGCTTCAATGTTGTCTTCCAATGCGTCAATTGAAGCGGGCTTGTCTTTATGGACATGAGCTTTAACATAGCCCCACAAAAAATATTCAAAAGGAGGCTGCCAACTGACCGGTCCCGAACGTGGAATAAAATGTTCACCGAACTCGCCTCTCAAAAAGTCCATTGTTGCGCGTGCTGTGTGAAATGTGGCACCGTCTTGTTGAAACCAGTACACATTGGGCCAGCGAGCCGATTTTTCGACGAAAATTAAACTTTTAAAGCTAGTTTCCCCAAATTTGGTACATATGATAGCGTCGATCCACATAAAAATATATCTAAGTTTCAGACCGATCTGACCACGCCTTCCCTAGCCGCCCATATGAGATAGGTTTCCTCTTATTGATACTTGTACCGTAATAAATAATGCTAGCACTCGTTTAATTCAACATATGTTTTTAATTCATTTTTTTAACACTTAACCTTAATATTAATAAGTAGAAAATAACAATGCATTCAAAATGACTATAAATAATTATTTTACATTTAAAAATGTTCTTAAAAGTCGTCTTCTACATCAATTTCAATTGAAAACGGATTTTCAGAGTCAGAATCACTATCACTATTGCTAGCATCAAAATCGGGAACATTGTTATTATTGTTCATGTTACAAAAAATGCAGTAAGCTACAGTGGAGCAAGCTCGACAGTAGGAGACCCAGTACTTTCCGAGTGCAAAGCGTTCACTACAGATTGTTCTTCAATGTTGCGTACCATCAATAGATGGCGCCACTTGATAAACATAGAGGCCGCTAGCGTCTCTTCTTCTTCCTTTTGCCTGTAACATTGTTAGTTGAATAACTTCCGCGTTTATTAACCGATTGGAATGAAACTTTTAGGACAGGTTTGGACTATGGCAGTATATATTCCAAAAATTAAGACGCTAGTCTTAAAAGGTTCTCTTGTAATTCGTCTTTAAAATTTTGTTTTTCAATTTCTAGGGGCGGAGGGGGGCGTGGCAAATATCTAAAACAAACTTGATCAATGCAAGATGTAGATGAACCTACATGCCAAATTTGGTGTCTCTAGCTCTTATAGTCTCTGAGATCTAGGAACTCAAAAATCGGACAGACGGACAGACAGACAGACGGACATGGCTATATCGACTCGATGTTGATGCTGATCAAGAATATATATACTTTATGGGGTCTGCCACGCCTCCTTCTGCCTGTTACGCACATTTGCACAAACGTAATAGACCCATTTGTACTTTTTTAAAGTACTGGGTCTAAATATAGAAAGTTTGGTTATTCCAAAAGTTCGATTACGTCTGCTGGTAGGGGCAGTTTATTTTGCTGACCCAATCTTTTTGTTAAATAGATGCTCGACACAAGAGGATCTGAGGTATCCATTGCTCTGTGGAAAACGTCTGCCATGGTGTTCTGCCGTGTACTCTTTCGAGCAAACTCACAGATTATGTATTTCTTACTCACTGCTACATCCTGAAAAAATTTGGTCAAGATCGGACCACTATATCATATAGCTGCCATAGGAACAACCAGATGCAAATTTAAACTTTGTATGAAGATCTTTGCTATTTTTTGAGATATCTCAACCAAACTCACAGATTATGTATTTCTTACTCACTGCTACATCCTGAGAAAATTTGGTCAAGATCGGATCACTATATCGTATAGCTGCCATAGGAACAGTAGCTTTTAATGCTATTAATAAACTATCAAAAGAAGATGGACAAGGGGTGGGGGAGGGGAGGGGGGTGTAACGATTCATTTGTGTTGCGGCTTTCAAAATCAATTTTCAGTATATGGCACTGTTACTCGCTCTTGCTGCAATAATCCAATTGCAGCGAAAACTTTAAAACAGCGAGCAGCGTAAATGTAAATTCTCTATATTATATAAAGTACTACTTATTACTATTATCTTAAGTCCAACTACAGGAAAAATTGAATTTACAATTCCCGCTATCTAATTAGAAATGACATAAGGTCTGGCTATAGTTTCTCACATACTACTTATTACTATTTTCTTAAGTCCATCTACAGGAAAAATTGAATTTACAATTCCCGCTATCTAATTAGAAATGACATAAGGTCTGGCTATAGCTGTGAGAAATGTTTCCTATTTTCACTTCACATTTTTCCCCGAGATTTTAGCGAGCGTAGCGAGCCGGGGGTTGGCGAGCGAAGCGAGCAGGGGGCAAACCCCTAGTATATATATATATCTATAGCAATATATCCTTAAGAATTTTAATACTAATAAATGAATTTAAGTTAATATTTTTCTTCCATTTACTTTAACGAGCATATTTATTATAATTCAAGTTTCTTATACATTTATATCGTGTTAATTCCTATGAAAACAAAATTTAAATAAAATAAATCTGTTTCTTAATTGTTTAAAATTAATTTTATTGCTATTTAGATTAAGATCTACATTTAATCACAGTAAATATTCCTATTTACTTTAACTTTCTTCAACAATATCTTCAAGCTCATAGCCAAAATACATTAAGTCTACCATATCTTTGGTATAAACCTCCTCCAGTTCTTTGTGACTTCTTACAAATCTTTTCGTTTATAGTAGTGGATCTGAAGAAGCCGATAACACGTTAAAAAGATCTTCATTTTGTCTCATCCGTGACACCTTGCAAGTATTCGAGTACTTATATTTCTTGTATTCTTTGTTTTTTGATTCCTGTGCCTCTTCTGACAATTCTCCAATTGGAAGACTTTTGTACTCGATAAGGTCTCCTCCGTGGTCCAAAATTTTATTAAGTGTAGAAGTCAATAGCTTATGAGAATATTTCTCCTTCAACCTTTGTGGCAGTTTCCATTGCATATTTTTTAAATTTCGTTCCATTCACCCTTTCCTTGCAGTTACGGATATTTCAAATCTTTTCATGATCTCCACATCAACACCAGTAATCGCAGAATCTTCAAAAATCCTAAAAAAAATGTCCGGGATGTATTTCCATCATTGCTGTTTCCATATCCACACTTTCAGTCCAGTCTCAGCATAAAATAGGTCTTGTATTATTTTTATACCCTTGCAGAGGGTATTATAATTTTGTCACGAAGTTTGTAACGCATAGAAGGAGGCGTGTCAGACCCCATAAAGTATATATATTCTTGATCAGGGCGATGAGCTGAGTCGATATAGCCATGTCCGTCTGTCCGTCTGTCCGGCTGTCCGTCTGTCCGTCTGTCTGTCCGTCTGTTTCTATGCAAACTAGTCTCTCAGTTTTGAAGCTATCTTGATGAAACTTGGTACAGGTCCGTCTTTTTGCTGCACGCAGTACATATGTCGGAACCGGCCGGATCGGATAACTATATCATATAGCTGCCATAGAAACGATCGGTTGAAAATAAACATTTAGTATGAAAAACTTTTTTGTTTCTCAAGATATCTCAACGAAATATACATATTGTGTGTTTGATTTGGTTTTAAACAAGCTGACCAAATTTGGTGTAAATCGGACAACTATATCATATAGCTGCCATAGGAACGATCGGTTCGAAAACAACATTTAGTATGAAAAACTTTTTTATTTCTCAAAATATCTCAACCAAATATACACATTGTGTGTTTGATTAAGTTTTAAACAGGCTGACCAAATTTGGTGTAAATCGGACAACTATATCATATAGCTGCCATAGGAACGATCGGTTCGAAAACAACATTTAGTATGAAAAACTTTTTTATTTCTCAAAATATCTCAACCAAATATACACATTGTGTGTTTGATTAAGTTTTAAACAGGCTGACCAAATTTGGTGTAAATCGGACAACTATATCATATAGCTGCCATAGGAACGATCGGTTCAAAATCAACCTTTAACAAATTTTGTAAAAAATCTGACGGCTTACGCAGGCACTGAAGGGTATCCAAACTTTGGCGCGCCAAAGTTAGCTTGCGCTATATTTTTTCGATGGTTCATCTTTTCCTTGTCCTCCTTGTCTTCCTTAAATACTTCACCTTCACGCGGAAGTGTGTATGACAATTTGAGAATAAACTCATAACACTTTATTCTCGCATGTAGTGGTGATATTCCATACTCCAAATTGTTATCCTCTTGTATAGAATCATTCATATTCTGAAAGGCCTTTTGACTCCTGCTGCAAATTGTACCTGAGCTTGTTGAAGCTGTATTTGTAATTGCATTCAACACTTTGCCATCAATCATGGTGAGAATTCGTAGCGGATTACAATTGTCTTTCCATCTTCTGTTTTTATGTGGCGCTCCTGAATGTTTGCAATTTCCTCATTCATTTCACTAACAGTAGTTTTGATTAGGTCCAGAGTCTATTTTCCATATTTAAACAAAATGGGACGGCAAAGTTGAACAGATGATGGCCGAAAATTTCTCCAGTGGTCTGTGTCCCCGTCCCGAAGCCTCAAAGGTACAACGGATGCCACAAACATCAGAAATCATGTCTTCGTCTGTTGTAACGATTTGCTGTTTGTAGATGCTTTGACCGGATGATCCATCGCATTCCCACTTGTAAGTGTAAGATTATCTGGCACTCGTTTTACTGTATCCTCAGGCATACTTTCAATTATTCGGCAGGCAGTGTGGTCCATCACGTCTTGCAACTTTACTTTGACTGATGTTTTTGTGACTTTTACGTTCGGTGGAACTGCCCGCTTTATTGCTAGTCCTATTTTCGTATAGCTCGGAAGAATGTGGACATTGTGCAGTTTTAAAGCGCTTCGCAGAATACTGTACTTCTCCTTAGAAAGACCCAGATCCAGATATAGAGTCAAACCCTCATCAGGCGTGAAGTTGCTGATATCCTTGTTTGGTGGAGTGGGAATACTGGCTTTCATCCTTTTAAGACGGGGTGGACTTTCCACTGCCACTGCATTTGTAATATCCGGTTTGACTCTTTCCTGCTCCCTTCCCTTCCGAGAGGTGGCCAGTACAAATTGTTCCTGTTGCTTCCAGGAGTTTCCTTTTCCTTGTGTATTCCGAACATTCTCCTATTGACTTGGCTGGTCTTCCTCGTACCTTGTCGGATTTCCCAGGAGAATCTTAAATAGCATCAAAGTCCTCTACTAGTCATTCCCCATATTTTATGTTGAAGGTTTCACTTTTGCGACGCATTTCAGTCCATTTCGTCTTTAGCTTGTAGTAAACTTTACTTAGTTTCACGGATATTTTCCTTTGGCACATCAAGTCTACTCATAGCAATTGAAATGAACTCATTTTTATACCCTTGCAGAGGGTATTATAATTTTGTCACGAAATGTGTAACGCATTGAAGGAAGCCTCACAGACCCCATAAAGTATATATATTTTTGATCAGGGCGACGAGCTGAGTCGATATAGCCATGTCTGTCTGTCTGTCCGTCTGTCCGTGTGTCCGTCTGTTTCTATGCAAACTAGTCTCTCAGTTTTGAAGCTAACTTGATGAAATTTGGTACAGATCCGTTTTTTTGCTGCACGCAGCACATATGTCGGAACCGGCCGGATCGGATCACTATATCATATAGCTGCCATAGGAACGATCGGTTTGAAATCAATATTTAGTATGAAAAACTTTTTTGTTTCTTAAGATATCTCAACCAAACTAACAGATTGTGTGTTCTATAAAGTTTTATACATCCTTACCAAATTTGGTTTAAATCGGACAACTATATCATATATCTGCCATAGGAACGATCGGTTGGAAATAAACATTTAGTATGAAAAACTTTTTTGTTTCTCAAAATATCTCAACCAAATATACAGATTGTGTGTTTGTATAAGTTTTAAACAGGCTGACCAAACTTGGCGTAAATCGGACTACTATATCATATAGCTGCCATAGGAACGATCGGTTCGAAAACAACATTTAGTAAGAAAAACTTTGTTGTTTCTCAAAATATCTCAACCAAATATACAGATTGTGTGTTTGTATAAGTTTTAAACAGGCTGACCAAACTTGGCGTAAATCGGACTACTTTATCATATAGCTGCAATAGGAACGATCGGATCGAAAACAACATTTAGTATGAAAAACTTTTTTGTTTCTCAAAATATCTCAACCAAATATACACATTCTGTGTTTGACTAAGTTTTAAACAGGCTGACCAAATTTGGTGTAAGTCGGACTACTATATCATATAGCTGCCATAGGATCGATCGTTTCAAAATCAACAATTTTTTAAAAAATCTGACGGCTTACACAGGGCACTGCAAGGGTATCCAAACTTTGGCGCGCCAAAGTTAGCTTGCGCTATATTTTTGTCTTTTGAAATTATTAAAATTCCAAAAAGATAGCGAATTGTAACAGACATCTTACAGCTTTGGTGTATGAATTATATTGAAAAATAATATTCACTTTTAATTACAACTGTTTCGTTAGATGCCACAATTTGACTGTAAGGCAGTGCACTCAAAAAGCTTAATATGTAACCTATAAACCAATTAATAATTACCTATTTTTGAAACAATAAATAGGCCAACAAGTGCAATCCCTAAAAAACCCATAAGATTAGGTAGTTTGACTTTCTGCGGATAGAGGGCATTAGCCAATTTTGCTCAATACATAACAACAACTACCTGCAAGGCGTGTGTTTTCATATGTTAATATTAACTTAATAGTATTTAGGTTAAAATGGGATATGTCAATATTATGAGTAGGTATAATAGGATATGCCAATAAGGACAGTATTCACAAAGAAGCAAACTTTTACCATAAAAAAGGTTCTTTCGACTACCAAAATGCGCACTGCAGCTGCATGCAGGTAGCTCACAGAAGCACAAAAGTCACTTGTAAAGTAAAAAAATTGCTTCAAAAATAGATGTTTAGTAAATAGTTTATTTAAAATACTTCCATACTCAAAATGTACAACATTTTTATATTGCTCGCCATGGAATTGTCACAACTTTAAGTTAAAATTAAGAAACTTTAATTCAAACCATTTGGACATAATTCTATCCCGAAGATGAACAAATTTTGCAAAAAATACACAAAAATGCCAACATGAAAATATTGTTCATGTTTGAAGAGCTCTACCACCGAAGCAAATTACCTAATTGAAAAAGGAAAGTTAGGTTAGTAAACTCCAAACAATTCTCTACCTAACTGCATTTCACGTTTTGCCAGATTCCGACTCGTGAGCTTTGATTTTTGAAACGTGAGTCTCGTAAATGAGCCACTGTGGGACGTGGAAACTTTGGGCTTAGCGACTAACGCTCCAGACCCAAAGGAGATGGCGGTTCGGCTGAAAGACCATTTTTATATCATTCACAGAAACCTTCAACAGGCCTCGAAAGACTGCTATCAGTTGCGAAGAAGGGAATGGCGACCTAGAATATGAGCGAAGCTAGCCCCAGCAAAAGGAGACGACGTGAGAAGATAAAAATTTAACCACCTTTAAGGAGAAGCCAACCTGGAGTTAGAACATGGAGTGCATCAACGTAGTTATAAGGACATACGGCAAGAAGCCGCCGAAATTGTCATTTTGTAGTTAAGTAAAGTTAAGAAAATAGTTAAAATACAGTACATTTACGAATACAGTGCAGCAGGACCAAGTAGACGTAGTAACCTTTGTAATTAAAAAGTTAAGAATAAACATCTAAACTGAAGTAAACTGATCCTCTTTTAATATTTTCCCTTTCTAACCCTTAATAGTAGTTAGACAACGGGAATAGAATCCCGTTGGCCGTGTGAGCAATCCCGGCAACCAATAAGCCAAAAGCATTAACCGTGGATAGCAGCTGAACAACGAGGGTATAATCCCGTTGACCGTGTGAACAACCCCGGCGATCACTAACCAACAAGCCTTAACTGTTAGTAGTAGCTGAACAACGAGGGTAGAATCCCGTTGGCCGTATGAACAATCCCGTCAAGTAGTAGTAGTTAGCCACCCGAACGGGTAGTCCCAATCCCGTTGACCGTGTGAACAACCCCGGCGATCACTAACCAACAAGCCTTAACTGTTAGTAGTAGCTGAACAACGAGGGTAGAATCCCGTTGGCCGTATGAACAATCCCGTCAAGTAGTAGTAGTTAGCCACCCGAACGGGTAGTCCCAATCGAACTGAGATTTGTACCCCGGTTGAGAACTACTTTACACTATATCACACGCCGCAGATTAAACACAAGAGACAGTTTATTCTTACACGTGGCTCTTGTGCTAAAGACTTCCAAGCTGCACTGGATAGAAGAATAAATCTAGGCACACAGATAAATAGCTCAGAAGAAGATAAAGCTGAAGTATTTGCGGATAGCTTGGAAGAGAGGTTCAAGCTGTTTAACCTCACAACAGCGGTCACGCAAGAGCTGTCGAACGAACACTGCAGATGCCGTTTCAGATGTGTCCGCCAACTAGTCCGGTGACAAGAAGTGATGAAGCAGATTAAAAGATTTAAATCAAAAAAGCCCCTGGAGAGGATATGCTGGACAACAGTACCTTAAAGCTACTACTTTTCATAGTACTGTTGCTAAACAGAATTCTAACAGTGGGTCACTTTCCTTACAGCTGGAAGACTGCGCTCATCACATGGTCACAAAGCCTGAAAAGCAGCATAACGAGGTGAACGTATACAGGCCAATTAGTTTTTTCTCTGCATTGGGAAAGATGACCGAAAGAGTTATCTTGGCTAGGATCGTGCGACTCGAAGCAGTGAAACAAAGAATCCCGAAGTGGCAGTTCGAATTCAGACAAAGTAACGGTACTCCGGAGCAACTGCATAGTGTAGTTAACTTTGCTCTAAATGCTATGGAGAAAAAGTATGCAGTCGCTGTATTTATGGATATCAGCAGGCTTTTGACAGAGTGTGGCATGAAGGGATACTCTCCAAACTAAAAAACATTCCTTGTCCATAGCTATTCCAGCTAATTAGAAGCTTCGTCATGCTGTCGTCAATGGAGTGAAATCCTCGAAGCGTCCAATTGGTGCAGGCGTCCCACAAGGTAGTTTACTTGGTTCCATGCTTTACACTCTGTACACAGCTGATATGCCAACAGTTAGATCCATAGCTGGGCTAACAAATGGAACATAGGCGTCAACGGAAGTAAATGTGCCAGTGTTACATATACTACGAGGACTCAGACATGCATGGGTATCACGATGGCTGGCTCTACACCTACGCAGTAGGTCTAGCGGTTTGCAATTGTCATATGCGGCATAAATTGTAAACTAGCGGCTAGCGGGAATTATAGCTATCTTTCAAACAAAATTGGCGTAATTTTTCCTTTTTTTTCTGGCAACGCATGTACTTTAATACTTGACGATGCCATACTTAAATACTTTGCAGTATTTTTTCCATTTGTATCAGTGCTGCCGTTGGTAGATCAGAAACTGTTCTGGTAGCCCCTGGGTATCGAAATATCGATAGCAGCCCAGCGGTTGCGCCACCTTACGTCATCAAGCGCGCGACGACAACAACATAGCAACAGCTGAGCCAATCAGAGACTACCAAAACTGCTCAAGCTAAGAAAAAGAGAGGATCAGAGAATTAAAGATTAGGCTGAGAAAATAGGCAGGAGAAAAGAATTGCTGCGAGTGCGGTTGCTGTTAAGAGGCAAAACTAATTAATTTACATTTATTAAACGCGTTTTGCAACATCTTGTGCACTGCAAGTTAATTAAATAATAATTCGCACACGCCATAACATAATTCTCCCGGCACCGCACCAACACAAAACCCACAGCAGTTACAAGCACAATCAGCTAAGGTGCCGCACCCCCATATCTTAGCAGGTGGCACCTAGCAGCTAGTGGCACAGTTAGCCAGGCAGACGCACACACGCTCACAGGAACAATAGCTCCTCAGTGAGTCAGTCCCTGAAGCCAACGTGGTGCATGTCGATGCCCTTAGCATCACGTTGCACATGCCCCTGTTCCGTCACAAGACAACAGCTAGCGGACTGAAGCATCAGCACTGTTTTTATGCCTTGCTCAGGCTCAACCAGCAGCGACAATTGGAGCTTTATTGAAAAGCTAATTCTTGCCCAGGCGCAGCAAACAGCGCATGCAGCTGCTAGAAAGGAGCAGTCAGAAGACAGCAGCCTGTACGGCATTATTGGCCCTGTCCCGCAGCTGCTACTACCTTTGGAGGAGACGATATGTATATACTACTATAATATAATACTACCTTTGGAGGAGACGATATATATATATATATATATATATATCTTTAAATTAACCTGCAAATTAGCATAGAATAGTGGAATTCAATGTCAATAAAATAAGTTTGTAAATGCATTTGTGTGTGTATTTACCAGTTTATGTACATGTTATAATCTCCTGTTTATTGAAAATCCGTCCACAGTCCCTTGCGACCCCAAGAGAGCTCTGTTAGGATTAGGGAAATCTTGTGTTGTCCTGAAAAGGTATAGCACACATATACATACATTTGAATTTATACATAAATCTATGGCCATATTTATAAACATAATAATTAAAACACTATTATTTACATTTTTCATATTATTATTTATTGCATAAAAGTATTTATTCTACTTATTCTAATTTATATACTGATTTGCATTTAATATATATTTGTTTACCTTTTTGTTCTCACGCCCATCTGATCAAGGGTTGCCAGACTGCTGGTTTTTGTATAAGATCGTTAGTTAGTTTCGTGTCGATAATTTTGTTAGTAAATATCATTTAAAATAAATGCTGCAATTTAATACTGAGGGACGAGACATAAAATAATAGAATGAAATATAATGTTAAATAATAAGAATAGCAAGAATAATGAAATTTGTTAAATTTGAAATTTAAACAAAAATTATTTGCTAATTATTTATTTAGGGTGAGATGGATATGTGGTGAGGTTGGGTAAAGTCTGGATTAGGGAGTCGGCACAAACTATCGCCGACTACAGGATGGGAGGGCGTAGTAAGATGGAATAACATCTATCCATCTAATCCTTGCCAGAAATTTGTCCGTATAGGCGTTATGGTCCGAAGTCCGAATATATTTCCGAAAGTAAAAATATACATAATTTTGTTAACCCGACTTGCCCAGTATCGATGTCGTACTCATCCCTGAGTAGTACCGATAGCTAGCCGGCAAATCGATACTTGGCTGCGACCGATTAGACGGATCTTAACAAAACAGAATAGACGGACCCCAAAAAAAGGGACAAAATGGACAAAAATTGAAACAATACATTAAATAAGAATTTAAATTGTAATAAGTACTTCAATAGCGACCTTACACTGCCGCCGCTAAGCAAAGGCCGATATCTTACCGGCAAAGCTGCTTATACTGGACACAATGTCGATTAATATGCAGCGAAATTGACAGAGTCAGCTGTTTTATGTTTACTTTAAATCGAACAGACATATACTTTATTGCAAAAACGAAATTGTTGCGCCAATTTTGCTTCACAAACTGTGATAATGTTCGCATATACAAACGTGAATAGGCCCTTGATCGTATATGGGCCATATTCTCTAATTGTCTTGACTATTTCTGAATATATACGCATATTTTTCTGGCCCCACACAGATCATTCAATACGTTCCCCATATTTTCATAAAAAGAGTGCCACCCTTTTGCGCTGCGGATACTGTTTCCTCTAACTTTAAAAAACAAAAGTATTAGAAATAAAACAAAATAACATAAAAATATATACAATTGCGCCATTTGCAATATTCCAAATCAGCTGTTTTTGTTGTCGATTACCTAGTTTTATTTCGATAACAGCCAGCGTTGCCAAACTTTGTGTTAAAAACTTTGCCGAAATTTTTGCCGCACTGACAGCGGCACGCCGTTTTACCGATTATTTTGAACCCAACTGTCACCATTTTTGTATAGTAGCGACAAACTTGCCGGCAAGAAAGCGGCAATTTTTTGTTACGATGCCATACCGGCGGCAGTGTACGAGCGCTATAAGTCAATATATCAAAAAATTTCACAGAAGTGAAAAAGAACAGATTTCCGGATATGGGATGCTTAAGAAAAGTTCAGACAAATTCTTTTAAAAAAAGACAGATCTGTTCTGAAAAAGCACGCTATGGCAGCACTGATTTGTATGGCCAAAAAAACATCGATATGTCAAGAGAGCATTAAATGTTATCGTTTTTAACCATCGTATCAATCGAATCGAGCTTTATACTATAACTAACGAGGAATTTCACATTTTATAAATCGATCGAGAGTGCAAGGCGAATATGCCTATGAGTGAATATGAATTTACAAGCAAAAACTGCGCCATGCCTGGTTGCAAGACCCCGCTTTTAAGGATTGGCTGGCTTTAGATGCAGCCGATGACAGAAAATGCTTTTCAAATATTGCAAATCAAGCATTAATGCAAAGCTTTGCGATTTGCACGCACATGCAAAGACCGCCAAACATAAGGCTTCGTCATCTGTTCTTACACAGACGAATAAAATACCGTTTGTTGCATCGGTCTCGGTGAAAACCTGTCAACAAGGGGCGGCATTGTGTTTATTTATTGCCACTCATTCATCTGTCAGCCCAATTGACCATTTGACAAAATAAGATAGGAACTAGTCAGTCTTCTGCAGCAGAAGAGAACATTTTGGACGAAATTGATATATTTTCAAAAATACTTGTTTAAATTAATAAAAAAAAATATTGTTTCACTACTCAAGCTTTTTTTTTAGCTACCATCAATATTTTCTATTTCTAGCTATTTCTAACTTTTTTCAAAGGCTAGCTTAGCTTTTTGAGGGTCCGAAGAGTTGGCAACACTGCACCTACGCACAAGACGTTACATAAGTATCTTGGAGTCATTCTGAAGAGAATTGAAGTGTGAGTTGTCGATAACGATTCGATAAACGTGCCCACCACTGGTCTATAATGAAATGATCATGATATCGTCCATGAAAACAACGCACAGTGGCCGATTTCTCGAAAACTCGTTGCAAAAATCTGTAAATTTTTGACTAGGTGAGATATCGGATTGAAATTTGGAATACATCTTCTCTAATAGTGAGCGTGGCACCGAAAAGGGTATAAATTAACCCTCAAACACAAATATGATATGCTATATACAGTATGTTGCCTTACTAAAACCCAAATAAATATTTAATTGTGGCAATGGTTTTTTTTAGGTATCTGCTATATTATGTGCAGAATCATATTCAAAAGACAAACCGACGTGCAGTCCCGGCATTTTTCTAAAGTCAACCGAAAGTTCAAAAAGTACCCAAAAATATATGTAGATACATACTTAGAAAAATTAATTTAAAAAATAAATTTCTTTAAATTTCATGAATTTTTTTTATGCATTTAGCTTAAAAAACATACAAGTTAATATAAACAAATAATTTAAGAACGCAGTCTTAGCTCATTTCAACAATGGGCAGCTCTATTGAAAATAACAGCGGACTGAAATGGTCTTGCTGAAGCGGACATGTCCAGATTTGTTCGTCAAACAAGAAAGAATTTCTGTAGATTGCGAAAGGGTTTTAATATGTTGCATGAAGAATTTCACACAATGGAGAAGCAGTTCAGTGCCCTTAAGGTATTGGACGTTTCTCCAAAGTCGCCTATTAATACACCTATGGATGACGTCTCTCCTTTGTCTCCAAGGAATTATTTCACTTTTACACCTATCAAGCATCCTAACATAATATCGAACAAGTCTATTTATCCTTCCATTGTAGTTAGTGATGATGATGCCGGTCCATCATCAAACATACTTTTGCCTTCCATATCTTAAAAGAAGTAGACCTACTGTCCGTTACCAATAAATTTATCTACAGTTGAACCAGTTGATCCATCGAATCTTTCAAAAAACTTAATTTTCCTTTCCTGTTAGCGTACCAAAATGTTAGAGGCCTTAAATCTAAATTTACTAATCTATATTTAAATAGTATCTCTTTTGATAATAAAATTCTTGCCTTCACTGAAACTTGGTTAAAGCCTGAAATATCTAATTTGTCATTATTTACTAACAGCAACATGTGACCGTTTGTCACGAGTGGGTGGCGGCGTATTAATCGCAGTTGATTCTGACCTTCCGTCGGAATTATTAAGTTGCTTACCTAATGTTGAGTTTGTTGCAATTAAGTTAACTGTTTATCAAACTTCTGTTTATATAACTTGCTCCTATATCCCGCCGCAATCAGATCTTTCTGTTTATCTTGACACTTTTCTAATATACGTTTAATATCCTCTAAACTTTCGGATAGAGATTTTTTGTGTGTATTGGGAGACTTTAACTTACCCGATATATCTCGGTCTATTGTTGATAATCTGGTTGTTCCTACTAGTTCTCATGAGTATATAAATAGCATCTTAGATCTTTCACTTTATCAAGTAAACAGTATTTGTAGTTGTAAAAACCGTCTTCTGGACTTAATATTTGTATCTGATCCTTCAGCTTGTGCTGTTAGTAGAATAGATCAACTCGTGCTTCCCGAAGATTCGTTCACCCTACGTTAGAAATGAACCTTGATCTTCCTGTTCCTGAGCAAACTGTGCTCCCTAAAGCAGCGTCTAAAACTCGCTGTTTAAGAAAAGCCAATTTTAACAAACTAAATAATCTTATTATTAATCATGACTGGTCGTAGTTTTTTGCGAGCAATAACTTAGAATTTGCTCTGTGTCTTTTTTATGACACTTTGAATATCTTTTTGATCAATGCGCTCCTCGAAGGTACTCAGTGTGGTCTAATAAGCCACCATGGTTTACCCGAAAGCTATCAAGTCTAAAAAATTTTAAATCGCGATATTATAAAAAATATAAACTTACCGGGAATGATGTCGACTTTTCACGTTATTCTATTGCTAAATGTAATTTTAACTCACTTAATTTGCAACTCTACAACGAATATCGTTGCCGGCTTCACTGGGGTACTGACCCAGCTTGACTGGCGCAAATGCCGTTCTTCATCTCTGAGAGATTTCCTTATTGTGTGTTTACCTATGCCACAAAACGGTTCAGGTCCTGTAAAGGGCTCCTCTGCCCCTTTACGTGCTAGCTTGTCTGCTGCTTCATTTCCCGCTATATCCTTATGCCCTGGGATCCATCTCAGAGTAAGCCTGTTATTTGATCCCAGTTGGTCTAGCTTTGTACGGACTTCTCGGACTACTTTCGATGTCAGTTTCATGTTGCTAATTGCCTTCAGAGCCGCTTGACTATCAGATAGGATGGCGATATCTCTATTCTGATAGTTACGTGTCAAGTTGAGGTCCGCACACCGACCTATTGCACATACTTCAGCTTGGAAGATGCTGGTGTACGTTCCTAGGGATTCATGGTGAGATATCCGAGGACCTATAACTCCGAGGCCTGTGCCTTGACATGTTAGAGATCCATCGGTATACCACTTAATGGTGTGTGGATTCATGGGATGGACCTCTTCGAGTGAAGTCCATTCCTTTTTACTGCACAGGTTTACATGGAAATTCCGCTCGAATTTATATTCAGCGGGCATTTCGTCCCTCGGTTGTGCCAACAGAGGGAGTTCGCCTGATAGAGTGTCAGCATCCCTTAGGCCAAGGATGCAGTTGTTTCCAACTCCTTCCATTGCCATTCTTAACAGGGTTGCTTTCCTTTGAAGTTCTATGAATGTATGGAGTGGAGTGAGCTCCATTAAGACTTCAATGGCTGCTGTCGGACAGGTGCGCATTGCTCCTGTTATGCAGACGCAGGCCATTCTTTGCAGCTTCTGTAGCTGTTTCTGGACAGTGATGAGTTGCACCCTATCACCCCAGGCAATTGCTCCGTAAGTGAGCATGGGCCTTACAACCATTATGTATAGCCATCTTATTATCCTCGGCGCTGTGCCCCATGATTTTCCGGCTATGTTGCGACATGTGTAAAGTGCCCTTGAGCACTTTGCTATCGCATTCTTAACATGGGGGCCGAAGTTTAATCTACTGTCGAAGGTGACTCCTAGGTATTTAACCTCCTTGCTTGTTGCTACTATGCTCCCTGAGAGCCTTATTTGCCTTAGTCTCTGCAACTTGTATCTCCTAGTAAAGGGAACGATGACTGTTTTGGCGGGATTGAGGTTAAGGCCTACCTCGCTGCACCAGTCCCCTAAGCCCTAACTGAATAATGTCACAGAGGGTTTCTTCGAATTTTCCTCGCGCAATAATAACAATGTCATCGGCATAGCCCTGACATTGAATACCTTTGCTTGCGAGTCTTCTAAGTAGTTCATCTACCATCAGGCTCCACAATAGCGGAGATAGGACGCCCCCTTGGGGGCAACCTCTAGTGGTTGTGACCGTAACAGTACTGTTTTGAACTGTTGATGTGGCCTGTCTAGACCGCAGCAGAGAGACAATTCATCTGCTGGTGGTAAGGTCTAGGCCCCTCCTAGCTAGGGCACCCTGGACCGTATCATGGGATGCATTGTCGAAGGCCCCTTCTATGTCTAGGAAGGCACACATGGCCACCTCCTTGGATTCAACTGCCGATTGTAAAACACGATGCAGTTGATATAGGGCAGTGTCCGTGGACCTACCCGCTCTATTTGCATGCTGCGTTGGTTGCAGCGGTGCTTGCTTAAGCAGTGTGCTTCTTATTCTGTGATCCACCAGCTTTTCTAGCGTTTTTAACAAAAACGACGTTAAGCTGATGGGCCTAAAGGACTTTGGGTTGGTGATGTCTTTCTTCCCGGTCTTGGGGATGAAGACCACCCTAGCTCTACTTCATGCACTTGGGATATGTCCTAGTGCCAGGCTGCTAATCATAACTTTTCTTAGAATGGACAGGAGTTTGCCCTGACCTTGTTGAAGGAAGACGGGTGATATGCCGTCCAAGCCCGGTGACTTGTAGGGCTGGAAGGTTCCAATTGCCCATTTTAGTCTGTCCAGTGTGACCGTCGACTTGGCGATTGCCCAGTCTTCAGGTACTGGTCGGACCCGATCTTATGCTACTCTATCTGCATCTTCTCGCAACGGGATACTTCCTGGGAAGTGGGTTTCGAAAAGCAGTTATAGTTTGTCCATGTTGCTACTTGTGAAGGTATTGTCCCTTCTTTTGAGAGCCAGATTTGCCTCTGGTGCTCTCTTCGATAGTGCCCTGTGTAACCGTGCACCCTCTGTCGTGTTTTCTATACTTTCGCAGAAATCACGATAGTTCTTCCGCTTGGCCTTCCTGATCTCCTTGTTGTACGAAGTCAGGCCCTCGCGGTACTGCTCCCATAACCCGTCTCTTTTTGCTCTGTTGAAGAGTCGACGAGTGGCGATTCGTAGCCTCTCTAAGCTGTCGGACCACCAAGGGGCATCTTTTGCTTTGCGCCTTTTCCCTAGTGCGCAGCTTGCCTCGTAAGCATTAGTTATACTATTATTCAACGAGTCCACAACCTTTTCTAGCTTTGGGGGGTGTCTGGGTATACCAGATGTTATCCCGGATAGATTTCGTTCTAGATTCGTTGAATATCTTTCCCAGTTTGTTTTCCTGGGATTTCTCGACGGTTTGCTACAGTCTACGTTTATTCCAAGCTTGAACAGGATAATCCTGTGGTCAGACATGGATTCCTCTGGCGACACGTGCCAGTTCATGCAGTGCGGTTTAAGGGACCGACTGAGTAGGGTGATGTCTAGGACTTCGTCCCTTACTCTTGTTACAAATGTCGGAGTAGTTCCGACATTGCCAATTTCTAAATTATAGTTTAATATAAATTCTAAAAGGCACTCACCCCTTTGATTTGTGTCACTGCTTCCCCATACCTCATGGTGTGCGTTAGCGTCACAGCCTATGAGGAGGGGTAATTTCTTCCTTCGGCAGTAGCTCACCAGTCCCACGATCTCCGGGGGTGGGCAAGGCCCATCTCCTGCGAGGTAAGCCGATGCAACCACTGTTGTGTGGGCGGCTCCAATCGCCTGGATCATTATGGGGACACAGTCTCTGGTGAGAAATTCTGAAAGAATACTGTAATTAATACATTTTCTTACCATAATGCAAGCTCTTGGCATTGGGTCTCTATGATCCCAGATTACCTTGGAGTCGGTTGTGTACAGGCCTTTAATGCCATCGTTCACCCATGGCTCCTGTACAAGTGCTAGCCCGAGGTGTTGTTCGGTGAACATCCTGGCTAGGACGGCCGAGGCCGCCTTCGCGTGGTGGATGTTCACCTGGGCTAGCTGTGTGGTGATGGCTTGTGCCATCACAGTAGCGGCTCCACCGGCCACGGCGACTGAGGCCTAGATGCGCTCGAGTCGCTGCAAAGCGTTTTGTCCGCTTCATCCACGCTGTCGTTTAGAAGCTCCTCCTCGAGCTCCTGTGACGACATGGCCGCTACTTCCTCCATCTCCGCCGCCACCGCAGGATCCATCGTCGCATCGAGTAGGTCATCATCCTCGGCCAGATCTTCTGGAACCTCAGATGGACCTACATCTTGCGTCATGGGCTCGTTGGTGGGTGGGGGAGATTTCAGTTCTAGGGCGGATGCCCTCTTCTCCTGTGCTGCCTTCGCCTTCTTAAGTCCACTGACGGGAATAGTCCCGTAGCGGAAATAGAGTTGATGCCCCTTTTTGACGATCTCCTCTCTGGCCATCTCATCGATACCGATGACAAGGAGTGCCCCGCCTCCTTCGTTCCTCCTCGACACAACTTTCCATGCCTCCGTCTCCATCTTGTTCTGGTTACTCAGCATAACCAGCAAGTTATCGGTTGCCCGATCTGCGCTTCTAGGACAGAAGATAGTAATAGTATGGGGCGACGGAATATTGTCTCCCATCCTGAAATCAAGGGGCACGCCCTTCCAAGAGCTTAGTCTTGGTACTACGGTCGCCAGCCAGTCCGCTGTGTCCTCATCCACACAGTCGATCACCAGGTGACCTACCCGGAAGTGGATGCCAGCGAAGGCGACCGCAGTGCCCCATCCTGTCACGGATATTTCATCCATGATGGACTCCTCAAGCACGGATAAATCCCCGTGACTGAGAATTACCTGAGGATAGTCTACAGGTAACACGGCCACCTTAACCTTCTTTGCAATCGTGGCATACGATGCACGAGGTTCGGTGGGTGCTGAGGTCGAGGGCTCCTTAGATACCGCAGCTTCCGTCACTGCTTTCGAGGTGCTAGGACGCATGTCCAGTGCCTCCTCGACTACTGGCGCCACCGACTGTGGTGCCACTGTGCCTGGTGCTGCACATATTCTTTTGGGAGTGCCCGTGGGAGGGGTCAGCGTGCTGCTGGACCTCTTCGGGGCCGGCGTCAGTGCTGGTGTTGCTGCTGCTCGCGGCTCCTTTGCCTTTTCTAAGGCCTCCAAAGGGGGCAGCCCTTGGCTAAGGTACCTTAGGTACCACTTAACCCTCGAGCCGCACAGGTGTCGCCTGTTGGGGTCGTCCAACCCACCTGGCTGTCCCCTCGCTGGCAGTAGCGCATCCTTCTTCTTCTGGCGCTGCTGCTGCTGTCGCCTATCAGCTGTTAGCATGGGGCGCATCGGTCGGGATGGTCCGGACGTGCTCCCATGCGAACCTGCTGGGGCGCTGCTTTGCCGCGGGTAGGGCCGCGTCTGTAGTTGACCACGTGTGTGGCCTTGCTGTGCTCTTGGAGCACTTCTGCCTGCTGCATTGCGTTGTGGAGGATGGTCTACCACAATTGGTCGTTCCCTGTCAAGGGAACGCTCTTCATACTGTCTTGCGACACTCGCCGCTGGGAGATCCTGCGGAATTTAAAATTGTTTGTTGTGCTTCATAGTTTGTTGAACCCACGAGAAGCGAAACAAAGGACAGGTCCACCCGAGCAGAGGCTCGCATGCCCGGGTAAGGCTGGTTAGAACAGACGGTCGCCACTTGTCTGAGCCCACCGTTCGCGACTGAGCTATTTTTAGACCCGGGCCCCCAGCCAGGCTGACTCTCGGCACGGTCCGAATAACACACTTAGTCCGGCCCGGGATGAGATGTAGGGGTAGGATAGAGGTAGGTAATTGGACTTCCATATAATCTTCTTGTATGGTTATCCGATTACCTTACTAACAGAACTCAAACCGTTGTCTTTAAGTCGGCTATTTCGAGGCCCGTCTCGATAACGTCTGGTGTTCCTCAGGGTAGTCATCTTGGACCTCTGCTTTTTAACCTCTTTATTAACGATCTTTCTTCTATTTTTCTACACTCTTACATTTTAATGTAAGCTGATGAGTTGTGTCTGTCATTTACGGACATTTCCTACTCTGATTTACTGCAAGCAGATCTTGCACGCTTTTATAAATGTTGCAAATTTAATTTACTGAATCTTAACTGTCCAAAATGCAAGGTTATGTCTTTCTATAGACACCTGCATCACATCATCAATTTTACTCTTGATTTGGTACCCCTTACTAGAGTAGATGAAGTAAATGATCTTGGTATTCTCCTCGTCCATAGACTGAAGGTTGATACAGAGTAGGGCGACTCAGGAGTTTGATGACCCTTATACGACAAAATTACTTTATGTATCTCTTGTTCGTCCGATTCTGGAATATGGTTCGTGTGTTTGGTCTCCATAATACTCTAACCACCAGGATCGTATTGAATCTGTCCAAAAAAATTTCTGTTATTTGCTTTACGTGGTTTTAACTGGGTTTCAGGCTTTAATTTACGCCCGTATACTAGTAGATTTCTTTTAATTAATCTACCCACTTTAACTAACCGTCGTATTATGCTTGGCGGCATGTTTATTGTTAAATTAGTTGCTGGCGAAATTGATTCTTCTTATTTATTGAGTCAAATAAATTTCTCAGTTCCTGCCAGGTCTACCCGTAATTATGTACCACTATCCCTTAATCTTTGTACTAATAACTATTCCCTGCATGAACCCTTTCGAGTGCTCTGTACGGATTATAATAGACTTTACAATGTCTTCAATGCAGTTGCCTCAATTTTTACTATTAAAACATCTATCTTATTCTCTCTAACTCATAATACAAAAATTGAATTTACACTTCCCGCTTTCTTATTAAAAATGTAATAACGCCCGGCTATAGCTGTGAGAAGTGTTCCCTATTTTCACTCCACATTTCTTCCTGAGATTTCAGCGATCGTAGCGAGCCGGGGGTTGGCGAGCGAAGCGAGTATTAGAGGGCTTGCCCACTGCTTATACAAAGAAATATTATTTTAAGTCCAATTGCAGGGAAAAATTTAATTTACATATCCCGCTTTCTTATTAGCAATGTCATAAAGTCTGACAATAGCTGTGAGAAGTGTTCCCTATTTTCACTCCACATTTCTCCCCGAGATTTTAGCAAGCGTAGCGAGCCGGGGGTTGGCAAGCGAAGCGAGCTGGGGGCAAACCCCTAGTATCATATAATATAAAAGAGATTTATCTACATCGCACAAGTCAGTATCATTTTCTAGCTCAAAACAGTTATTAGAAACAGCTACAGATTTTGTTTTAAACAATATGACCTTATCGATTGATATAGTGACACTAAAGTCATGATACAGAATTTCACGGCCGATTATAATATCATAACTAAAACAATCATTTAAAACAACATGAAATATAACTTCACGGGAGTATTCGTTTTTTTTTAAATTTGATAGAACTTGCAATGTGCTAGTTAAAGTATTGTTTCCGATACCCTTGAGATTTATTACGTTGTTCATTCGTTTGCCCGAAAGTTTGTGTGCCACAGCTTCTTTGAAAAGTGAACACTCTGCCTCAAAATCAAAGCAAAATGGATACGACTCACTAGATTAAATAAAGGTGCCGATTGGCTCTTTTATATGGCTCAGGTTCACTCGCATTTCATGCACTTTATTTTGAAACGATGTTGATGATTCTCAAAGGAAAGCAGACTTGATATGTCCAGCTTTTTCACATTTGAAGCAAATGATTGTGTAACTCTTCACTTCGGACGAACGGGCAGCATGCTGTTTTGATTCTTGTTTCGTTTTATCTCTGTCTCTCACAGCATTCGGCAATTTTGTGTCCCTGTTTTCCGCAAAAGTAGTATTTTACAATTGGTTTTAATCGCGCTTTCTCGCTCGCAGAATTTTCCTGAACAGAATGGTCCTTCTTCTTGCTAAAAGCAAATGCCTTTAATTCATTTTGCATCTCGTTGCGCGTCTTGATGTCGGTTGTAAATATTGTCCGTTGTAGCTTAGATTCAAACTGAGCTGCGTGCGCAAACACAACGTTTACAGCAACTTGCTCGATACTCATTTCCTTCCATTTAGAAACCGCGATGCAACTAGTCGGCTTCCATATAGTGATAGACAATCTCCATCTTTTGGGCGACCATTGAGAACATTGAAAACTGTGGCGGCTGGTGTTTCGTTGCCCTCAAACTGTTGTAGAAACAATTCTTTCAAATAGTTCTATGTCATGCCAGCAAAAGATATTTGGGACAACCAATTAGATGCACTTCCCTCTAACGATGTGCTTAGTGCCACGAGAAGAGCGGCTGCACTGGAACCCGGGTTGTCAGGGTTGAACTTAGGAAAAAGTGTCTTGAAAGCACCTTGCGACAGATGTCCGTTTTTTACTGATTTTATCACTTCAATTAAATTGTTCTGATTCCTAAATAGAGCATAAACGATCCTCGTGGTTAACTTGGTGTGCACGGGATCCCACTTCTGATGTCGGAGAAAAGTCTTCATTTTCGGGATCATCCGTGACTTCCTTGTGAACCAAGCGCTTACTTGGGCGTGACATTGTGTTGCATCAACGAGATATGTTTCAAGACTAATTTCACAATGCCAGCGACACTCGCCCTCCAGGCGCAAGCACTATGTTTATCTCTCTCTAACTCAGTGTCACGCCTAGGCTGCGCTGGACAGAGAATTCTGGCAGATTCGCAATAATGGAAAGCACAAAGCAATGCAGAAAAGATCAGTATAGAATGGAAGAAATAGAAAATAGACATGCAACATATTCTTGTGAAATTTATACAATCGATTTAATCATGCTTATACATTTTCATTCGTAATACTTAAAATTATACACCACGAAATATATTTATTTTATTAGGCATATCATATTAAATTAATAAAATACTGGCTAATTTATTTTTTTGGTCATTAATACCTTTAAAAATCTGCGGTTTTGGGTTTGAGACCTCCAATTGAACGTCGGTAATTCCCCCACCCCACATTTTCACCAAATTTTAATTTTCAAAAGCTCATAATTTCATCCAATGATGGATACTGATCACTAACCAATGAATACACAGATGTGTAAAACACCGACTTTCGAGCTACGCTTTTTTTTTGCTGCTCATAGATCCCAGATCGTTCGGCAAATTTTACGAAGCTTGTAGATCCCAGCCGAGCGAGCAGCAGAGATTGCCAAGCAGAGAGTAACGATTTACGACTTGATTATGTACATCAGTATGTACAAAAATAATGTCGGACGGACAGACGCACTTGGCTGTATCGACTAGGCTGTTGATGCTGATCAAGAATATATACACTTTATGGGGTCTGCCACGCCTCCTTCTGCCTGTTACGCACATTTTTTTTACACAAACTTAATAGACCCAATTTTACTTTTTTAAAGCACTGGGTCTAAAAAATAGATTTTTTTCTTCCACTTTTAAATTTTAATCAATATCTATTAAAGACGAGGTACAAAAAATCGTTTACTGAGCTATCTTGTGGATATATGAACTGATCAGATCGATGATCGCTAAGTAATCAAAAGCGTCTCAGCCACCTAAAAAACACCTACTAACAGAGAAAATTTGGAAACCGCCACTTTTCCGACCAATGACAATTCTGGCTGTAATATAATGGCTCAATGTCTCTCTCAATTTACTCAGAGCCTGTTTCGGTAAAAATTACCCTTTTATAAATGCGTTGTTCATCCAACACGTTTTTAAACAGCATAAAATGGGTTGCCAACCCAACCAAACGTAGCCGATCGAGTAAAATTGAGATTGACATTTTTTTTCTGAATAGACCCCGACCTATCATGAATTAAGGTGAACAAATTTCGCGGCGGTCTCTTGCAAATATTTTAGACCCAGTACTTTAAAAAAGTACAAATGGCTATATTAACCCTCTAACAGGAAAGTTCGAAATAATTGTTCGATCAAGCTCATAATTCTTTTCGTTAATTTTCGTTGCTCACAACGAACGCTAGGTCAAAAAAAATGAAGACCGTATGCAGATGGTCTTGTCGGTTTGAGCGTACAAAATTTTGGTAGTTTACTGCAGTAGGATTTTATGTGGTATGTGGAATATCTTTACTATCATGTATTTATATTGTGTGAGATGTCGTACAATATGCCATTATTTGTGGCTGAGGTCCCAAATATCATTTTTATTGGCACATCCCCTTAAATTAAGAGAACACCTTGAGCAAAAATACTTGAAATCGTGACATGTTGCATTGTTTGAATTTTTTCTTTCCTTCCATATCTAACCAAATTGGTAATCGATTTTCACTATTATATCAAATGTTAGGAATTCGAAAAATAACTCATATCCCGATGGTTGGTAAGCTGATCAACTGATACTTGACGACTGCTGTTGAACGAACGCTTTTCTTGAAGGATACAAGTCCTCGAGTCAGAGTATTTTTTGCAAGAAAGCGCTTGCAAGGAATATATGCATTAGCTGTGCTCATATTCAGAAAATGGTAGAAAAACCTAATCATATTATTTCTAATTTTCGGTTAACGGCCCATAAGGTCGTCTATCAATTCGACTCCTCCCATTTGAGCATTGTACTCCTTAAAGTATTCTGCACAACTGATTTCCTAGCAATTCTATCAATTAGTTTTGCCTATCATATCGAGGTGCTTTAGTTTTTTCATTATTAGGATTGGCTTGAATTGCAACCAATTTGGTTAGTGGTAAACTGACACATACATCAAATTTCCGATGTAATGAACTATTTTAGTGAACGTTGTATTAAAAGTGATAGTGGTTTAGCTGCAAGGCACAACGGTTTGTCTCACCCGTGATTAGTTTCACAACTTATTTGGTAGTGATGAATCGCCACGTCCACTCCCAACAAGATTGACTTATCAGAGACTTTATAAAGAGCTAAGAATATGGAAAAAAATCCAAAGAATTGTTGTTTGAGAAGAACAAGTTAAATTTTCCAGAACATTTAGACAGCAGAAATAGAATGCGGACCAGCTGGTTCGAGTGTTGGCCAGTTAGACCAAAGCCTTAAGGGATGCTTGCTCATAGCTCATGGTTCTTCTACATCAACAGATGTAGAGGAAACTTTGGCTTACTTGACTTTGAATACATTAAATGACAAGCTGAAGTCTTGAACAAATGCATCTGAATAACCAGCTTCATTCGGAATTCGGAATGATCTGGGCTACCAGATTCGATGTTGTCCCTAACATAGCAATAGTTGTCTTCGCTTTCATGACTGCTAAATTCAATATCAGTTTCCATCTAATCAATATCCTCAACCAGTTGTTCTTAGAAACCAATTTAAACTTTCCATATTGTTAATAAAAATTTAGTCAAGTAGTAAAATTTTCAAGTTATCCATAATGCATATTATTAATTGTCACCTCACAATATGCCTTGGCAGCAAACAAACACGAAAATAATCGCTATAATTGGCATACGATAATCTCACTTAGTGGAAACAAACAAACGGCTAGATTTTTTTCCGCTCAACCCGGCAGGACCGTCTTCACTTTTTTGCCTTTTAAGAACACTTCTAGCTGCTTTTTTAAAAATATTTTTTTATTAAACAAAAGAAAATAGTATTAGTTACTATTAGAAAAATTCCGAAATCGATATTTTTTTCGTAAGTATATTCTTTCGACGATGAAAAAAAAATTTTTTTAATATAAATAATATTGGTATTTTTCATAACTTTAATTTTTAAATAAATGCTGTTAACAAACGAAAGATAGAAGAATATTTATTTATATACCAAAATGTCAGAAAATAAATTCTTAACATATAATAAATATAGTTAAAATATTATATTCATTAGTTTTGCCACTGTAGATTAATAACTGAAGACCGTCTACAGACGGTCTTACCCGTTAGAGGGTTAAGTTTGTGCAAATGTGCGTAACAGGCAGAAGGAAGCGGGCCAGACCCCATAAAGTATATATATTCTTGATCAGCGTCAACAGCCGAGTCGATATAGCCATGTCTGTCTGTCCGTCTGTCACTTTTATGAGATCCTAGATCTCAGAGACTATAAGAGCTAGAGACACCAAATTTGGCATGTAGGTTCATCTATATCTTGCATTGATCAAGTTTTAAATTTTCTCCACGCCCCCCTGCGCCCCTAGAAATCGCAATTTAAAATTTTAAAGACGAATAACAAGAGAACCTTTAAGACTAGCGCTTTGATTTTTGGTACACATAATATACACTATAGTCCGAACCTGTCCTGAATTTCATTCCAATCAGATGATAAATGCGAAAGTTATTAAACTAACAATATTTCAGGCAAAAGGAAGAAGAAGAGACGCTAGCGACCTCTGTGTTTATTAACTTAACTTCGTAGTGGCGCCATCTATTGTATGGTACGCAACATTGAAGAACAATCTATAGTGAACGCTTGGCACTTAAAAAGTACTGGGTCTCCTACTGTCGAGCATGCTCCACTGTAGCTTACTGCACTTTCTTTAAAATATTTTAAGTTTGATTTTTATTAAGCTTAAAACGGCTTGCGCAGAGCTTTTGCTGTGTTGTTTTTGTTGGTTTTTGCTGTTGCATACACCGTGCATACTTACAAAAATACAAAGGCAAAACTTGCCATACTGTTCTGGAAACTGCACAAAATGTGAAGTCAGTAACAGTACCAACAACATACACACATATAGAGCTATTCTGTTTATAGCATCATTGCAAAAGCCAGTGCGTTAGAATTCACAAGTTGCTATTCTCTCGTTACTGCATTTAAATAAGTCATTGATCGCTTAGAATAGTCAGCAAAAACGGTACTGATGATAGAGATTGGCGTCTCTTAAAACAGCTGTATACCGAGCCTTTTGCGCCTTGCTATTCAATTAGTAAGGTCTAGTGCTGTATTGTTGTTTCTGATTTGTGTCTAAAATGTCACACCAAGACTTTCAGTCGTCAAAAACAAACTTTAATAAGTTGTTTTTATTGTTGTTGTTGTTTTTGTTATTATTGTTTTTGTTCTTTTCTTTCAGTACACCACAGATCACTTTAATTTGCCATCAACGGGAGTGACAAAATTGCAAACTCCATTTACTATAACAATCAGTGTTGCCAGATTAGCTTATTTCAGGCTAGATCTAGCATATTTGAAAATGGAATAGCTTAAAAACGTTCCAAATAGATATAGGCAGAAATCTAGCATATTCTAGCCTATTCTAGCGAAAAATGTATTCGTATCGTCAACGAAATATTTAATTAGTTTAAAATTTTTACGGCATAAAAATATCGGAGCTTGCTCCTTTTTGTCATCGTGTCATAGATATGATGGCTGACACGCGCTCTATGTTAAGCCTAGCAAAGTTGTGGTATGAGCAAACTAAGAGTGCCTAATATTTCGCAGGTAGGCAGCTAAAATCAGAGTTGCCAACACATCACTTAAAATAAACAAAAGTTGAATGGTAACACTGCTACTGCTGCCGTTTGTTAACTTAAGAGGGGAAACAAATGCAACATAAATTGTCGAAAAGAGCGATTATCTGTGTATTAAATTGTGGGGAATGGGAAAAGGGGATTTTGTGGTTTATATATTACATTAATAGAGATATATACAGTCAAAACTCCCTTAGCGGACACCTCTAATAGGTGGACACCCCTCTCCATGACGTTGGATTTGGTAGAGTTTCCAGAGCAATTTTGCTTCGGACACTATAGAAAAGACAAAAACGAACTAAAACCTTTCTTGGGCGGACACATACATGACCATTGACCGAAATTTCAAAATTGAAAAATTCTTTATAGATGAGAGCAAGGCGTTGGAATATATTAAATTATTTGGAAAGACATGTGCAGTCCTGCATAATTGAAAAAACTTAAAAACGCCACGAACTAACTATAACTATAACTATAACTAACTATAACTATAAACTAATATTAAAATTATAGATTCGCTGTTATTAATAACACTTATATGATTAATTATTTAGTAAATTAATTTGAAGTTAATTTTCCTTATTTTAAAAGTCATTATTATAATAATAATCGCTGTACTGAACAACATATTAAAACTGGGAAAAAAAACCAAAAAGGTAGAATTGCCCCCTTGAAAATTGGCCGACGATGAGTATCCGCCCAAGGGCGTTCTCACTGTATATATGTATATATAAAATTTAAATGAAGCGCAAGCTAACTTTGGCGCGCCAATGTTTGGGGACCCTGCAGAGCTCTGCGTAAGTCGTCAGATTTTTTACAAAATTTGAAGTTGTTGATTTCGAAACGATCGTTTCTATGACACCTACAAAACATAGTAGTCCGATTTGAAGCAAATTTGCAGGGACCGAAAATAACAATTATTTTCTTATTTTCATAATAAAACTCAGTCAACGATTTTTATTTCAGGTTTCAAAAATAAAAGTCTTTGTGGAATATCTTCAAGACCTTAATAGATATAGGGACCAAATTTCACACACATATACACCACACACCTACCAATTTTTGAGCTATCCATTGACATAACTTACCCTCACCGGTACCCGTTGAAAAATGAAAGAAAAAAAAAAAGTTAAAAACATCAAGTAAGTCAGTGATTTTTAATTATTTTTTTTAAAAAATATAAGTCTTTGTGGAATATCTTCAAGACCTTAAAAGATATAAGTACCAAATTTAATACACATATACACCACACATCTATAAATTTTTTAACTATCCATTGATATAACTAACCCTCACCGTTACCCGTAGAAAAATGAAAAACAACTATGATTTATTATATCAAATCAATAATTTTTATTGAAATCAGTCAACGAATAATTGTTATTTTTTATTTTTTCACTTTTTATAACAATTATTCGGGGTCTCTGCAAATTTGGTAAGGATGTATGAAACTGTACCTTAAAAAACAAAAAAATTTTTCATACTGAAGATTCGTTGAGACGAACGTCGATGTCTTCAATTTGCAATTCGGAAAAGAAAGAGAAGCTTGCAAAAATGGTATAAGCAACTTATAAGCAATTATTCCGCGGTGGATGGAAAGTAGGGAGATAAAGGACTGGCTACACAACAAAAGCATACAAAAGCAATTGCTAATCTACCATAGCAGCAAAATTGTTCGATTTATGACAGCATGCATGCCAGACTTACAACTTGCCACAAAAGTATCTTAGCCTCATTCAAACAAATGATAAATATTTAAGTTAGAAAGAAAACGATGACATCGATGGCTTATTAACTAATTTAAGTTTTCTTGCATTTGGATATAGCTGTATTTGTATTTTTTTACGTAGAATATAGTTTATGCGGGAGTTACCAGTTGGTGGATCCGTGTAAGCGGGGAACGTCTAATTTGCCAGTGTGTAATCCTGTTTTTGGAGAAACGCCTGGAATCCTTTGGTAATAATTATAGTCGGTGTATTTTGATTAGGTTCTTTATTGAAACTTCCACTCTTGAGAATAGTCTGAATAGAACTAACTGCAAAGCTCTGCTTTGCCATATCTTATAGCTAATGCTGTCTACGTCGCTGCTGCCAGAATTCCGAGAATTGCTTCTGTGCCAATTCTCGGACGACGAACCGTTGGACTGTTGCAATAACATCCTGTAATAATGCTGACGCCTCGCTTTTGCGTCGTCGGCTTATGTTGCTGATGTTTATATTGCAACATAGTTGTCAAGTGCTTACTGGACAACGCGTGGTGGCTTAGCGGGGGGTATGTAGAGGGGTGCCGGGACGGTAACTCCTCCCATCCTGGAATGAAGTGAGGGCCACAGTGATGGAACGGCCGGAACGAAATTTGGAGTCGGATGCATTTGTAGGTCCAGGATTGTGCTCCTTCTTTTGAAGACAATAGCCAAAAATACAGTAAGGGTCAAGATTCCAAGCCAAACGTAAGTTGATGTAAAATGGTTGTTTGTTAACTTCCTGATTTCTATAAGGTGGGCGTTATCTTTGGTTACATTCCAATGTAAAGCCTTTAGTGTTAATTTAGGTGTAGTCTTCTTTGTAATATTTATTGACTCTGCCGGTATAATGATTTTAAAGTTTTCTACGTATTCAGCAATTGAATTGTCGTAGATACGGTTGTTGATCCTGGTTGTGCAATTTTCGTAGTTGATAATTGCTGTGCTATTTATTGTTCTATTGTAGTCGCATGATGGAGAAATCTCTGCATTAGCTGCGTTGATTATTACAATTATGCCTGGTTCCTCTTCGATGATTGTTTCGTCTTCGGTGGTCGTAATGGTTTCGCAAGATAGATTGACTTTCTTTAAAATGGTTTGTATACATAATTCATTATAATTATTTATATCTAATTTTTCTTTTTCGCAAATAAACATGTCTTCTATTTTAGTACATTTTACATTTGTGATACTAACATTACGCTTATTATTATACAAAATATACTTTGGAACTTTGAGCATTTGTGTTTTATTTATTGGTAGTGAGATTATTCGAGTAAATTTGAAATTTTCTTTATCAAAAATTGGAATTTTAATGTCAAATATTATCTTGTTTTCTTTATTTGTAGCTGCTTCTAGATTTAGCAATTTGTATGTGTGCTCTTCTGACTTGATATTAATTCTTTGATTTATAAGTATTTCTTGGATTATGTCTAGTTCTTTATGGGTTAAAATAAATTTTGGTATAATTTGTAATTTAGTGAGCAACATGCTCTCTGCAATATTATTTATATGATTTGATAGAATGTCTATATTGTAATTTATTTTGCTTAAATATTGCATAATGTGTATTTCTCTATTTTCTTCCGATATTTGATAAAATACCTCGTTTTGAAAATTATTAATAAAGTTATCTATAGTTTTTTGCTCTTGATTAATGTGTTCCGTTATATTCTTAAATCTATTGGTTATTTCATATTCTTTAGCAATTTGTTGATTAACATTTGTTGTTAACAATTCTTCGTTTTTTAGAATCTTTTCAAATTTTGATTGTTTGTTTTGTGAGTCTGTAGCGTCCATGTTGCCTGTTATTGTCTTAACTAAAGTTCCCAATCCGTTTATTAATCCTCTCTTGTTTCTGCTTCTGGGGGTCATAGATTGGACTCTTTCGGTTATTTGTTGTGCTTTAGTAAGTAGTATATTAACTGTTGCCTCTGCAATTCTTTTTTCTTAGAGATTATTCAATGATTTCTTTATGTTGTCTATACTAGAGATGTAGTCATCGGTATCTATTATGTGTTTAAGTGTCCTAAAGGAGTTAATGTTTCGGGCTCTTCCTAATTCTATCTCGATAAACGCGACATTTTCGGGTGGATATTCGATTTGAAATTTTTGTGCTGTAGTGTAGCAAATTCTGAAATTAATAATTGATAGATTGATTACAATTTGTTTATTCTCTCTTTTTTTTCTTTTTTAATTTGGATTTGTGTATTTTTTGACGTTTGTGTGTAATTATTGTTAATCCATTGTCCTCTGCTACTTTTTGACAAGAAAAACGCGGAGTTAATTTGTTACGTCTGTTTTACTTTCTATACGTAATGTCATCTGTTTGTAACGGCATGGGTTCTTTTCTGTCCTGGTTTAATTTCTCTGTTCTATCCTGAACTATTTCTTTAGTTTTTTTGTGTACGTCATCATATAGGTTTTCCCTAAAGTTATTTAACTCTCGTAGAAAATCGTGTTCGTTGTTAAATTTTATGTCTTTTAAGAAAGTGTGTGTTCTTCCAGTGAATAATTCGTATGGAGTTAGCTGAGTTGCTGAATGGATTGAGTTATTGTACGTTGTCAGGGTTTCTGCGAAAATTTCTTCATGATCTAATGTAAGTTTTGCGTCCTTCTTCTTTTCGTAAATTATCCTGTATATTTCTGTTAAGGTGGAGTGTAGTCTTTCGACTGGGGCATTACTTGAGGATTGTTGGAAAGAGGTCACGTGTACTTCTATGTTATATTGAGTACAAAAATCTTTGAATAATTTTCCTGCAAATTCTGCTCCCTGATCGCATACCAATTTTTTAGGTATACCATAAGTATTAAGAAAAGTTCGTAATGCTCTCACTATGTTGATACAGTCTCTGGCTGTAATTGTGTAAGCCATTGCAAATCGTTCTGTCTAAGATTGCCTGATCTGCCCATTTCCTGTTTCCTTTTATTCTCTTGGAAAAAAATATCTCTTTCCTTAATCGCAAATTCGTATGCCTCTTGTAAGGTCTTTGGTCTCATTGATCGAACTGTGGCTCCTAGAGGGCCTCTGATAGAAGTTAAAAACGTATTCAAGCATGTGTCCGCAAACAAGTCTTTCTTTGTTTTAATTAGAATTGGTTCCGTCTCCTTGGCTTCGGTAACCTTAAACAAAGCTAGTTTAAGTTCAGTTACTTGTTCAAAGAGCTTTAAAACTGACAACCCTTTTTGTGCTAGATTATGTAGTTCAAACATAAGAGTCGGTTCGTCTCTCTTGTCTGAACACTCGAGAATGAGGGCTTCCCTAATTTCGTCCCAGTTTAAGGTAGCGCCGGAAGCGACAACTGCATCGTTGGCTTTACCTTCAATTTTATTTCTAATTGCCCTAAGAAGCATTTGTCCGTAAGGGGTCTGATCTGTTCCTCTAATGAACAGTAGGATCTCCTCAACATTGGTTATAAAGTCGGTCAAGGTCTTAGGATTACCATCATAAGTTGGCAGAAATCGAATTGCATCAGGAATTCTCATTGAAGTAAAAACGTCCATTGGGTTTGACATATTAATGTTCATATTTTGATTGGGGGGAGAAGAATTCGACGTGGAAGGCATGCTGCTACTAGAAGTTGATGCTCTAAAAATACTAACGTCCGTAATTATTGGAGTCAATGGTATTGTTGTTTCTGTTCTCGTCTTACTTCTGGTCTTTGGTATAAGTTTTGTAACCCTATGGATATTCGACATTTAATTTCATATGTATTGTGTACTTATGTGAGATAATATGTATATAATATGTGTATATAATATGTGTATAATATATGTGTTTAGATAGAATGTAGTTATCTAGGGTGTAATATGTGTATAACTAATTAATTAGTATCTACGATACGTGTTGTGAGTTTGTTTAGGTCGCCTTAATCCAAGTGTGTTGAATAGATATGTTCAATCCGCCGTTGTGAACGTGTGCGTTTGTGCAAGTGTATGTATATTTGTATTTTTCCCAGATCTTTATCTGTAAGAGTAACGTATTAGTATTATGTTACATTTTTCTTTTATTGTATAATATATAAAAATTTTATTATAATTTATTTATTTATGATTGTTATGGCAAAACAGTTTGTAACTATTTGTTATCCGTCTTGATTTAGTGCAACAACAACCTCCGTTTTCACGGTTGCAACAAGTATTAGACAGTGCAACTATTTCAGTTCAAAACCAAAATTACATTGCGTCACATATGTATGTTGCTTTGGCCGTTGTTCACCAAATTGGCTTCGCACGTTTATACTTGGCTGACAAGCACATTTGGTTTGACGTCGTATATATCTGGGTTGTGGTTTGCCCGACGTTGCCCATTGAACCTCCACTAGTTTCAGTGACCCCTTCAACAATTCTATTTGAATTGTTGCGTCCAACATGTTTTGGTTCAAGATCTGTTCGCTGCCGTACAAACGCATGAAAACACACATCAGTGACCAGTTCGATCATGTTCGACCGCGTCCAGTGTGTTAATGTTTGGCATGCCACGACTGCTTGTATTGGACCGATATGTCAACTGTGGTATGAACTATTTGTTCGATCCAACGTGTTGGCTCAGCCGTCTACGTCGCTGTCGCTACTGCATGTCGTTCGATACGTTTGTGTATAGCTTGCGTGTGGGCACAGATTTCTTTGGCATGTCGTGACAACTTGTATTAGGCCGATATGTCAACCGTGGTATGAACTATTTGTTCGACCCAACGCGTTGGCTCAGCCGTCTACATCTTTAAAATAAACCAATTTGAACGCCTGCTGTGTCAATAATAAAAATCAAGTTTGCGTACAAAAGTAACGTCCGCAACGCAGGATTAGCCCATATTTAATTTCCATAAATATCGGATAGAATATATATACATTACTGAAAGTATAGTGCGAGGATTTATTAAAAAAATTCGTGAGAGTGAACAACCAGAGAGGAAAGAAAGTTCATATTGAAATATATCATTCAGTCGGGGGGGCCCGACTGCAGAATACCCTGTGGGAGTTCAGGGCGCCGCTCGAATTTGCTTCCGATTATATTCAATCAAATCGGTATCCAGGGAACACCACGAGGAGGCCATTGCTATGAAATGGGGTCTTTAAAAATTTATAAGATCGGAATGAAAATTAAGTTTTATATTGATTTATATTGTAGCAAATCGTTACAATTAGAATTACACGCCAGCACATTCGAAACTCTCGCAACGAACTAAAGAGTCACAAAGATGCGTGGGAACATTGACAAACCTGCATAGGCGTAGCCAATAAAGATCAGAAGGGTTCATTCCTCTATGAATATTAAAATCTCCTAATTAAAATTGGTGGCTACACGTGTCAGGCGAATCGCAATGAGAGCGCGAGAGCCAGGGAGCGAAGAAGATTGCACAGTGCAATAGCAATAGCAATAGTGGGATGAACCAATACATTTATGAAATAGATACCAATACATGTAGGATTGCTCGTATATATGTAAGGTGCGTGTAGGCGTATCGTATTTTGTTGTTGTCTGTTTTGCCTATTGGCAAACCAACAAAAAACAGGCGTTATTGGCGTAATAAATATCTTAATAACTTCCGTATTTATTATCCGATCTTGATCAATTTTTCACGATGCATCCATATTCGACCAAGTATTGTTCGTGCCGAAGCTCAAGTGCCTAGCTTCATAATTACCAGTGTTATGCATTTTTCTTAATTGGTGGCGAAGGGGTGGGTGGTATCAAAAATTTGAAATAAACTTGATCTGCGTGCAAATATAAGAAGTCTTCATACCAAATTTGGTGCTCTTAGGTCTTACCGTCTCTGAGATCTCGTTATTCACACGGACAGACAGACGGACCGACGGACCGACGGACAGACGGACATGGCTATATCGACTAAGCTCGTCGCCCTGATCAAGAATATATATACTTCATGAGGTCTGCCAGCCTCCTTCTGCCTGTTACATACTTTTATTTTTTGAACAAACTTAATATACCCCCAGGGTATACAAATATAGCGCAAGCTAACTTTGCACGCCAAAGTTTGAATACCCTTGCAGTGACCGGTATAAGCCGTAAGATATTTTACAAAAAGTGTTAGATGCTGATTTCGAACTGATCGTTCCTATGGCAGCTATATTATATATTAGTCCGATTTACACCAAATTTGGTCAAAATTGGTGACTTTCGTTGAGATATCTCGAGAAACAAAAAAGATTTTCATATCAAATGTTGATTCCGAACCGATCGTTCCTATGGCAGCTATATGATATAGTAACCTGATTTGCACCAAATTTGGTAAGGATATATGAAACTGTATCAAGCACACAATCTGTGAGTTTGGTTGAGAAAAATTGAGAAAAAAAAAAGGTTTTTCATACTAAATGTTCATTCCGAACCGATCGTTCCTATGGCAGCTATATGATATAGTAATCCGATTCTTACCAAATTTGGTAAGAATGTATGAAACTGTATCAAGCACACAATCTGTGAGTTTGGTAGAGAAACATTGAGAAACAAAAAAGTTTTTCATACCAAATGTTGATTCCGCACCTATCGTTCCTGTGGCAGCTATATGATATAGTGATCCGATCCGGCCGGTTCCGTCATATGTACTGCGTGTAGTAAAATGATGGACCTGTACCAAGTTTCATCAAGATAGCTTCAAAACTGAGAGACTAGTTTGCATAGAAACAGACAGACAGACGGACAGACGGACCGACGGACAGATACTTTATGGGGTCTGACACGCCTCCTTCAATGCGTTACAAACTTCGTGACAAAATTACAATACCCTCTGCAAGGGTATAAAAATGCAAAACTCTACAAACCCTCGGTTTATCTTAAGATGCTGTCAAGATAGCCTCTGAAGTGAAGGAACGATTTAGCAATGATGTTTCGGCTCGAACTGTTTTACTATGGATAAACGAGATGGGTTTGCCATTTCTAAATAAACTAATAAAAAAACTTTGTTTAGTTTGGTCCAAAAAAATTTTTTCTTTTTGTGAATTTGAATCACGCTTTATATTATCGGATGAGTCCTAGTTTGATCTGATTGGACGCGATAGCTTCCACATAATTCGCCCTAAAAGAGGTTAACGATTGTGTTGCTACCGGAAAGTATTAGCCTTATATTATGATATGGGATGCATTTTTATACCCTTCCAGAGGGTTTTATATTTTTGTCACGGAATGTGTAACGCATTGAGGGAAGCCTCACAGACCCCATAAAGTATATATATTCTTGATCAGGGCGACGAGCTGAGTCGATATAGCCATGTCCGTCTGTCCGTCTGTTCAAAACTTCGATGGCTGCTTTCGGACAGGTGCGCATGACTACTGTTGTGCAGACGCAGGCCATTCTTTGCAGCTTCTGTAGCTGTTTCTGGACAGTGATGAGTTGCACTCTATCACACCAGGCAATTGCTCCGTAAGTGAGCACGGGCCTAACAACCATTATGTATAACCATCTTATTATCTTCGGCGCTGTGCCCCATGACTTTCCGGCTATGATGCGACATCGCATTCTTTACATGGGGCCGAAGTTTAATATACTGTCAAAGGTTATTCCTAGGTATTTAACCTCCTTGCTTGTTGCTACTATGCTCCCTGAGAGCCTTATTTGCCTTAATATTTGCAATTTATATCTTCTAGTAAAGGGAACGATGACTGTTTTGGCGGGATTGAGGTTAAGGCCTACCTCGCTGCACCAGTCACTCGTCATCCTAAGCCCTAACTGAATAATGTCACAGAGGGTTTCTTCGAATTTTCCTCGCGCAATGATCACAATGTCATCGGCATAGCCCTGACATAGAATACCTTTGCTTACAAGCCTTCTAAGTAGCTCATCTACCATCAGGCTCCACAATAGCGGAGATAAGACACCCCCCTGGGGGCAACCTCTAGTGGTTGTAACCGCAACAGTACTGTTTTGAACTGTTGCTGTGGCCTGTCTAGACCGCAGCAGAGAGACAATCCATCTGCTGGTGTTAAGGTCTAGGCCCCTCCTAGCTAGAACAACCTTGACCGCATCATGGGATGCATTGTCGAAGGCCCCTTCTATGTCTAGGAAGGCACACATGGCCACCTCATTGAATTCAACTGCCGTTTGTAAAACACGATGCAGTTGATTGAGAACAGTTGGTTGCAGCGGTGATTGCTTTAGCAGTGTGCTTCTTATTTTGTGATCCACCAGCTTTTCTAGCGTTTTTAGCAAAAAAAGGAGGTTAAGCTGATTGGTCTAAAGGACTTGGGGTTGGTGATATCTTTCTTCCCAGTCTTGGGGATGAAGACCACCCTAGGTCTACTCCATGCACTTGGGGTATGTCCTAATGCCAGGCTGCTAATCATTACTTTCCTAAGAATGAACAGGAGTTTGCCCTGCCCTTGTTGTAGGATATGCCGGTGATATGCCGTCCAAGCCCGGTGACTTATAGGGCTGGAAAGTTCCAATTGCCCATTTTAGTCTGTCCAGTGTGACTGTCGACTTGGCAATTCCCAGTCCTCGGGTATTGGTCGGACTCGATCTTCTACTACTCTGTCTGCATCTTCTCGTAAACGGATACTTCCTGGGAAGTGGGTTGCGAATAGCACTACTAGTTTATTCATATTGCTACTTGTGAAGGTATTGTTCCCCCATTTGAGAGCCAGATTTGCCTCTGGTGTCCTCTTCGATAGTGCCCTGTGTAGCCGGGCACCCTCTGTCGTGTTTTCTATGCTTTCGCAGAAATCGCGAAAGTTCTTTCGCTTGGCCCTTATGATCTCCTTGTTGTAAGAAGTCAGGCTCTCGCTGTATTGCTCACATAACCCGTCTCTTTTTGCTTTTTTGAAAAGTCAACGAGTTGCGATTCGTATTCCTCTAGGCTGTCGGACCACCAAGGGGCACCTTTTGATTTGCGCGTTTCCCCTAGTAAGCAGCTTGCCTCGTAAGCATTAATTATACCATTGTTCAACAAATCTACAACTTTTTCTAACTTTGAGGGATGTCTATCCCAGCTAGATTGCGTTCTAGATTCGTTGAATACCTTTCCCATTTTGTTTTCCTGGGATTTCGCGACGGCTTGCTACAGTCTACATTTATCTCAAGTCTAAACAGGATAATTCTGTGTTCAGACATGGATTCTTCTGGCCGAATGAGTAGGATGATGTCTAGGACTTCGTCCCTCACTCTTGTTACAAATGTCGGAGTGGTTCCGACGTCGTTGATCCAAAACTACCTTGGAGTCAGTTGTGTGTAGGCCTTTAATACCATCGTTGACCCAAGGCTCCTGTACGAGGGCTAGCCCGAGATGTTGTTTGGTGAACATCCTGGCTAGGACGGCCGAGGCCGCCTTCGCGTGGTGGACGTTCACCTGGGCAAGCTATGTGGTTATGGCTAGTTCCATCACTATACCGGCCACGGCGACTGAGGCCTGGATGCGCTCGAGTCGCTGTAAAGCGTTTTGTCCGCCTCGTCCACGCTGTCACTTAGAAGCTCTTCCTCGAGCTCCTGTGATGACATGGCCGCTACTACCTCCATCTCCGCCGCCACCGCAGGATCCAACGTCACATTGAGTAGATCTTCATCCTCGGCCAGATCTTCTGGAGCCTCAGATGGACCTGCATCATGCGTCATGGGCTCATTGGTGGCTGGGGGAGATTTCAGTGCTGGGGCGGATGCCCGCTTCTCCCGTGTTGCTTTCGCCTTCTTAAGCCCACTGACGGGAATAGTCCCGTAGCGGTAGTAGAGTTGATGCCCCTTAGCAACAATCTCCTCACTAGCATTCTTATCGATACCGATGACGAGGAGTGCTCCGCCTCCTTCATTTCTTCTCGACACAACTCTCCATGCCTCCGTCTCCATCTTATTCTGGTTACTCAGCATAACCAGCACGTTATTGGACAGAAGACTGTTATTGTATGGGGCGACGCAATATTGTCTCCCAACCCAACGTCCAGGGGCACGCCCTTCCAAGAGCTCAGTCATGGCTCTACGGTCGTCAGCCAGTCCGCTGTGTCCTCATCCACACTGTCGATCACCAGGTGACCTACCCGGAAGTGGATGCCAGCGAAGGCGACCGCAGTGCCCCATCCTGTCACGGATATGTCATCCATGATGGATTTCTCAAGCACGGATAAATCACCGTGACTGAGAATTACCTGAGGATATTCCGCAGAAAACACGGCCACCTTTACCTTCTTTGCGATCGTAGAATACAATACACGAGGCTCGGTGGGTGCTGAGGTTGAGGGCTCCTTTGCTTTAGCAGCTTCCACCGCTGCTCTCGAGGTGTCTCAGTGTCTGCTCGATTACTGGCGCCTCCGACTGTGGTGCCACTGTGCCTGATGCTGCACATACTCGTTTAGGAGTGCCCGTGCAGCTGGACCTCTTTGGGGCCGGCGTCAGTGCTAGTGTTGCTGCTGCTCGCGGCTCCTTTGCCTTCTCTAAGGCATTGGCTAAGGTACCTCAGGTACCACTTGACCTTTGAGACGCACAAGTTGCGCCTGTTGGGGCCTGGCTGTCCCCTCGCTGGCAGTAGCGCATCCGTCTTCTTCTGGCGCTGCTGCCCCTGTCGCCTATCAGCGCGCGCATCGGTCGGGATGGTCCGGCCATGCTCCCAGACGAACTTGCTGGGGCGCTGCTTTGACGCAGGTAGGGCCGCATCTGTAGTAGACCACGTGTGTGGTCTTGCTGTGCTCTTGGAGCACTTCTGCCTGCTGCATGACTTTGTGGAGGATTGTCTACCACAATGGGACGTTCCCTGTCAAGAAAACGGTCTTTAAACTGTATTGTGACACTCGCCGCTGGGATATTCTGCGGAATTTTTAAATTTTTGTAGTTGTGCTTCATACTTTTGTACCCACGAGAAGCGAAACAAGGGAGCAAAGGCTCGCATGCCCGGGTAAGGCTGGTTAGAACAGACGGTCGCCCACCGTTCGCGACTGGGCTATTTTTAGACCCGGGCCCCCAGCCCAGCTGACTCTCGGCACGGTCCGAATAACACACTTAGTCCGGCCCGGGATGAGATGTAGGGTAGGATAGAGGTGGGTAATTGTGAGGGATTTTGAGGGGCGTGTGAAGCAGTTGTTGGAAGGCGGCAACACAAACACCTTGTCGATATGAGCAGCAGATATGAAAGCTTATATTCCGCGGCGGTTACTTTGTTAACCACGGCAGGATTAGCCATCACATGAGTGGAAGAATAGCTGCTGTAGGATTGGTTTCCAAAATTGACGGTTTCGTTGTCGTATTGAACAATTAATGATCCCGATAGATGATGGCTCCCCGAATCCGCCACGATCGTGCCGCTGTAGTTAGTGAGAAGTAGGGTGCCGTCGACCACTAGTTCAAATATTTCTAGATCGTTTCGCAGGTAGTCACATAGGGCGTGTCCGCCTTTTAGCAGCCTAGGGATGCAGCTGTTTTCGTCTAGTTTTTTCAGGTCCTTCTCCTGACAATTAGTTGTATATCCAATAGAAAGGCATTGTCCCGGCACTGCATAGGTTTCCCGGGGATCCATTGCCAACTTGCTAAATTCCAGAACCATCTGTTTCCCTGAGGTAATTGTTGGGTACAAGAGCATTAGCCGGTATCTCTTAGCCGGTATGACCTTGGGCAGTGACAGAACGTATATTAGGGAAGTTCCGTTGGTCAACATTGACGGTTCAGAAAATTCCACTGCCTCCACTACATTTTGGTATGGTAGGCTCTGTGTTTCCATCAACAGAGTCTCTACTTATTAGTATTGACGACTCCCGTCTTCGCCAGTTGACAAGCCCTCGTGATCTCGTCGACCTGGTTCACCAGAATCATTGCCTTGGCCACATGTACGTCCCCGTCAATGGCGTTTACCCTTGTCACAATGTCGTCTAGCTTTTGTAGCGAGTCATGTGTGGCGTCGAACAACCTTGTGTTTATTTTAATTTGCTGGTTGTTGTTTTTTACCACATTATCCTGTGACTGGAGGATAATATTCCAGTCCGAGACATTGGGTGATCCGGCGACCCATTTCCAAGCAGATCCCAGCCAATCTATGGAATGTGGCTTTCGGTGTGTTGTAGCGGTCATCTTTATAATCCCGTCTGTAGCTTTTTGCAGGTTATGGCATTCTAATGCTACGATTCTGCTATCAGTAATTAGTGAAGCTTCGTCGGTGGTTTTGTCGATGATCTGCTGGAGATGTCGTAGGTCGATTATGTGTGCAAGTTTGAACACTTCGCTGACACGCCATACAACGCCCTGCTGAAGTGGGATGACCGGTGCATCGTATCTAAAGATGTCTAGAGCTGTTGCGACGTGAACGATCGCCATTCTTGGGAGAGAGTTGTTACTTAGTTGTTCTAATTTCAATTTGCTTACTTCTAGGTGTTTGGAAAATCTTAAACTTAATTTTGTTCTGTTTTTGTCTTTTTTAAATGTGTTGTGTTTTTTGTTGTTTTTATTTATCTTTGTATTTTTTTTGTATTTTTATTTTTTACTTGTGTTTTTAATTTTTTTTTTTGGCTTAATTACTAAGTGTTGGTTTGTGAAACGTTTTCAATATATTTCAGCTTTTTAAATGAGATTTGTGGATAAGTTTCCCTTACTTCCTCTGTATTGAATCGCTGTTTTCCTTTACTCTTAATCTGTTTATAGGAGACATAAACGGTTTCCCTTTGGCTATTCGTTATAGGCTTTTCTCTATTCTTATTAAGCCTATCAGTGCACATTTTCTGTTTGTATCGGAGTAACCCTCTTATGTCCTCTTGGGTTAGCTCTTTGAAATTTGTGAGGCCCTGATAGTTAGTTCTGGAGGTCTGTGTCAAAACAAATATCAACTGGCTTACGGTTCGTAACGGAGTGGACATAGTTGTTATACCTGTCTACGGCTATAAAAACCAACTCTATTGCTTTCTGATTCGGATTGTCGTTTTTCAGACAACTGTAAATTTCGAGAAAGGTTGAGTGGAATTTTTCTATTTGGCCGTTTACTTCGCTTTTTTGAGACGGAGTGTAGTACACGTCGATTCCCAAGGACTGAAAGTAGTTCAGTACCGTTGGGCAAAGTAGACCTTTTTCATTATCCGATACCATTGTTTTTGGTGCCGTAAAATAACGAAGAACTTTGGTCAATTTCTCACGCAGATTCACTGCCGATTTAGACTCGATTGGGAAAAGCTTTGCAAATTTGGAAAGTTTGCCGATGCAACTCAAGAATTTGTAGCCCTCAACCATGAACAAGTCAATGTGTAGAATCTCACACGGATATGTTGGAATTGGGGTCAATTGGAGTTCCGGTCTATTTGGGTGTCTGTCGTATTTAAACATTTTACAAACCTGGCAATAAGAAATTTGGGTCCTAATACGACTTGGAAAATAAAATCTTTCTAGAATTTGTAATTTCATTTCTTTCGCATTTCGGTGGGCCCTTAAATGCTTATTCTATACACCTCTTCTTCGTCACTCATGTCAGACACAACCTTTGGGTTGTGCGGATTTTGTATCCCGCAAATGATTCTAAACAAGAGGTTTGTAGGACTGCAAGTAAATTTCTGGTATTTTGACACCGTTAATCACTAGTGGCTTTAAATAATTTTTCACAGAGGTTTGTATGGTGCGGGGTCTCGCAATCATATTCCTGCTGGTTAGGGTCAAAGACGAGATGGTTCCTAAATACGTTTATAGGGGCTTCGACATGCGGAATCAAATCTGATGCATCTTGGAGGGCAATGTGAACTGTAGCCATGGACTCAGTTGCTGAAACAGTGGCCGTACCGAAACCAAGAAAGTTGATGTTTGAAGTGGTGCGAGCATCAGCAACCACATTTGATTTCCCTTTCTTGTAAATAAGCTCGCAGTTGTATTCTTCTATGCTTGATTTCCATAGCTTTAGCTTTGCATTATAGTTTCTGTTACCCAATGCGAACATTAGTGGTTGGTGGTCAGTATAGACTTTTATGGATCCAGCACCGTATAGGTAAGATCGAAGATTGTCTAATGCCCATACTATAGCGAGCATCTCTTTCTCGTTAGTTGCATAGTTTTTCTCAGTTGCATTTGTGACTTTGAAATGTAGCTTTAGGCCGATCTTTCCCCATGTCACTCTGAAAAAGGACTGCCCCGATGGCATAATTTGACGCATCAGTAAAAAAAAAAACTGCGTTTTTTCTAAATTTACCTGCAATCTAGCTTGTTTTTGCTTTTCAAATATGGCACGAAGGTTGTGCCAGTGAGACTTATAATCTTTACTGAAGACGATGATATCGTCTATATAGACAGGTGTGTTCCCTCAACACATCGTCAATCATTCTGTGGAAGACAGCTGGGGCGTTCTTCAAACCAAATGGGAGACGAAGGAATTCGTATTTCCCATTTAGTTTAGAGAATGCGGTTTTTGGGATGTCAGATTCCTTCATATGAATCTGGTGAAATCCCGACGTTAAGTCAAGGCTAGAAGAAAGCTAGTCTAGCTAGTCGTGTAAGTACAATTTCCAAGTGGCTTACAATGTTCAGATTCTAAATAAGTAAGAAACGACTTTAGTAATTTGTAAAGCTTAAAGATAGAGTTAATTGTTGGTAACACTGATCGTATCTAGCAAGCTAGTTATCGTTTTATTTTTGTGTTCCTGTGACATTTTTTGCGCCGGTGAATTCAGTACCTTTCGGTAAACCACCGCGGCAGGTTTGTCACTTATTTACTTTATGACAACCTTTTTGCGCTCTTGAGTCTGTTATCCATTCGGTTGTGAACGGGCAGACCACCGCAGCGGGAAGGTTACATTTTTTATAACAATTTATTAGCGCTCGTGTATATAGTTTAACCAAATTTAAGGTAAACGTCACCACTGCAGCGGGTAATTGTTCGGTTTGTTTTCGGAATTTATTTTGTTTCATTTTGTATGTTTGTCACACAACACCACACAATTTTTCTCTTTTTTTAGACCCAGTACTTTAAAAAAGCACAAATGGGTCTATTAAGTTTGTGCAAAAAAAAAATGTGCGTAACAGGCAGAAGGAGGCGTGGCAGACCCCATACTTGATTTTTTGAACATCCTATCTCAGAGACTATAAGAGCTAGAGCCACCAAATTTGGCATGAAGGTTCATCTATATCTTGCATTGATCAAGTGTGTTTTGGAATTTTGCCACGCCCCTCTCCGCCCCCGTAAATTTGAAACAAAATTTGAAAGTCGAATTACGAAAGCACCGTTAATGCGAGCGATATGATTTTTGCCATACATGATAAACTCTATAGTCCAATCCTGTCCTAAAAGTTTTATCCGGATCGGATACTAAACGGATAGTATACGGCTGTTCGAAATTTCGAAAATATGAACACCTAGATCTCAGACACTATAAGAGCTAGAGACACCAAATTTGGTATGTAGGATAATTTATATCTACCATTGATCAAGTTTGTTTTAGATTTATGCCACGCCCCTATCCGCCCCCGGAAATTGAAATACAAAATTTCGAAGTCGAAATAAAGAAGCCCCTTTACTGTTAGCGCATTGATTGTTGGTACATATAATATACACTATGGTCCAAACCTGTCCAGAAAATTTCATTCCAATCATGATAAACACGGAAGTTATTCAATTAACAATGTTACAGGCAAAAGGAAGAAGAAGAGACGCTAGCGACCTCTGTGTTTATTAACTTCGTAGTGGCGCCATCTATTGTATGGCATGATTGTATCCCATGATAACGTCATGATGGGACGACGAAACCAATCGTCCCATCATGACGAAAACCTGCATTACCTAAACATTGTTGGTAGAGAGATCCAAGTCCACGAAGAAGGAGAAGAAGATCCCAACCAATAAGTCGATGAATTTAGTGACATCGTTATAATATTTATTCAAGTTCAATTTATTTTAAGATATGGTTTCCAGTTTTGGTTCTGCTCCAGGTGACCGCCAGGTTTTTTCTGCCCGTCGCTGGATAGCTTATCTTTTTATAAGCCTCGTTGCTTGTGGTGACGTTGGCGTCGACGCCCGTATTGCAGACAGTGCAATTTGACCGGCACACATTGTTGTTGTTTTGCCGCTGCAGTCAAATTGCTGATCGCAAGTGTTGGGCCGTCGCCGGCCCCGAACTTGATGATGTTGTGCAACAGCGGATATGGTGACCGATGTCTCAGCGTAGCCGCTGCTTCAGCGAGTCAATGGCTCCAAAAATGATGACTCGGCGCGGGGGGTGACGAGGGAGGTAGAACGTTGGACTTGGCGTGTGCAGTTCATCGCGGGGGGCGATGAGAGTAAAGGGGGAATAAGTGCACTGTTAACTTATATACATATATTTTTTATAAAAATTATGTTGTATTTTTAAAATTTGTGAGTTAAAATTTGTGAGTTTTAGCGACCTTTTTAATTGTTTATATTTATTTCAATGTTTAAATTTAAATGGTTTAGCTGACTCGAGGTCGAAGTTAGATAATTATGTCGATATGACATGATTCTCTACTCATACAATTATGATTAACAATGTTTGTTTGATAACAAATGTTGACAATTGTTAACAAATTATACTACAAATTGTACAACAACAACAATACAACATAAGCCTTTACTAAGTGAATAGCAAGGAGCAAGTGGCTCGGTATACAGCTGTTTCAAGAGACGCCACGTCTCTATCATCAGTACCGTTTTTTGCTGACTATTCTAAGCAAATTTCTGCCGTATTTATGCCCTGTAACTCAATAATTACCACTTGGGAATTCTAAGGTACAGAACTGCAACGATCGCAGTTATGCTTGTGTGTTGAATAGCCCTATTATGTGTTTTGTTGTTGTTGCTGTTTCAGTTTTCACCGTCGGTGAATTAGCAGAAACAGTTGTATTGTATTTTTATTTTAATTTTTTTTTTAGTTTTAAATTTGTACTTTTTTTATTTTATGTGTTTTGTAAATATGTTATTGTAAAAAAATAACATCAACCATTAAAGTGTATTCGAGTAATACAGCAATAGCGCTAAGACGCTGTACATAACTCCAACAGTCGTTATCAATAACACAAGTGTAAAAATTAATAAAAGCATAAAAAATGCCACGCACCAATCGTGCAAAATGAGCAATGCTCAAGAAAAAGAGAGAAGAAGCTCTATCGACCAGAGAAATGGGTCAATATATAAACTTCAGTTCTTATTGCACCGTAGAATCACAGTTGAAGAACCACATAAGCGCAAGGGACCGGTACAATGCATGAATTGTCAGGAATATGGCCATACAACAAAGTAATGTACACTGCGTACGGTGTGTGTAGTTTGCGAAGAGCTTCACGGGTTCACACACTGCCCAGTGGATAAAGACGACCCTACCACAAAAAAGTGCAGCAACTGCGGTGGTGATCACACAGCAAAGGATGCCCAATATATAAGGAGATGAAAAGTCGACTCCATTAGCGAGTGACCACTGCACGTCCCCAAAACGTACTGTTTACCCCATCCAAATCAAACCCAGATGTCATCTTTTCGACTGTAACCCGATCCTCTTTTGGCCTCGAAAACTTTACAAAAAACGTGACATTCGCAAACGCGTTAAAATCAGGACTGGAGCCCCCTGCCTCCAATATACCGTTTTCACAAGCAGCACACTTGGAACCCAACACGGCAAAGCAGTATCAACCACCGGTGCAGCAACAAAGCAGTTCTGAAACAATATTATTTAACCTGCAGCAAAGCCTTATGGAGTTCATGGCATTTATGCGGACAACCATGCAAGATTTAATCCGAAAACAAAATCTTTTGATACAAACAACAAAAAAATTATCGATGGCTTCCCTACGTATATCTATGTGGAATGCTAATGGCGTTTCACATCGTAATCTAAAGTTAGCTTAATTTCTTCTTGACAATCATATCGACGTTATGCTACTTTCAGAAACACACGTTACAAACAAGTATAATTCTAATCTACGAGGCTACTTGTTCTACAGAACAAATCATGGTAAAGCACATGGTGCTACTGGTATTCTGATTAGAAACCGTATCATGCACCACTGCCATAAAGAATTGGCTGAAACCTACCTACAGGCCACATCTATAAACATAAAACTGGACAATGGTATCCAACATACTCTAGCCGCCTTATACTGCCCCGCTTGCTTTTCCATAACTGAAGTTGAGTTTACGAAGTTTTTTAACTCACTTGGAGAACACTTTATAGCAGGAGGAGACTACACTACACACGCACTGGGGATCTCGACTCGTGAACCCAAAAGGAAAGCAGCTTTACAATGCCGTTATTAAAGCTACCAATAAGCTAGACCCCGTTTCTCCCGGTAGACCAACATACTGGCCAACAGATCCCAAGAAACTACCCGATTTAATTGACTTTGCACTTACTAAAAATATTCCTCGAAGTCTGATAAGCGCCGAATGTCTTTGAGATCTCTCATCTGATCACTCACCTGTTTTGATTAAGCTACTTCGACAAACAAAATCCGTAGATCAACCGATTATATTGAATTCACATAAAACCAATTGGCTTAGCTACAAATATATATATTTTCACATATTGAACTAAAACCTCTCCTTAATGTTGAAGCTGGCATCGACCACTGTGTAAGTACACTGAAGTTCGTCCTCGTCACCGCAGCTCGTATTGCAACACCTAAAACTACTAAAGGACTACACATCCAAAAGAAGACAAATCTACAAATCGAACAGCTCGTCCACGAAAAGCGACGATTACGTCGAGAATGGCAATTTTACAGATCGCCTTTCGCACGGCAAAGTTTAAAAGACGCCACAACTTAACTCACCAAAGATTTAAAGTGGAAGAAGCATATGCTCACCGCCTTTATATAGAGAAATTATCAACATCTTGTAAAAAACACTCACTATGGAGAGCTCACCACACCCTTTCTTTACCGACAGAAACCGTGATGCCCATCAGAAACTCTGCAGGCGGTTGGGCTCGCAGCGATAAAGATGGAGCCAGCACATTTGCGGCTCACCTTTAAATTGTGTTCCAACCAAATCCCGCAACAATTGCGTTTACACTACCAACATTAAGAAGAAGTGACTCTCAGCCTCAACATGAACCAATCGGGTTTCGTCCAAATGTGATCGCCAACACCATCAAACTGCAGCTGATCCCTAAAAAATCTCCGGGCTGCGATCTTATAGCCCCCAAAGAGACTATCGAGCTCCCATATTATTCGGTATGCACTGTTGCACAACTCTTCAATGCTATCACAAAACTACTCCACTTCCCACAAAGATGGAATAAGTCTGCAGAACAAAATCCCATCGCATCAATTCAGCTTTTGGGAAAAGCACGGAACTATTGAGCAGGTCAACCGCTTAACATCAGAAATACGAAATGCCTTCGAAAATCAAGAATATTTCTAGATGTCTCTCAAGCATTTGACAGAGTCTGGTTAGACGGTCTAATGCATAAAGTTAAATCAACGCTTCCATAACAGAACAGAAGACAAAGTACTTTGCCAAGCTTTCCTCTCACCCCAACCACCTTGCGAGACGCCTAATAAGGTAGTGCAGCAGATCCCGTCTTCGTCGTACTGACCTACCCACCCAACGATAGACTTTAGGGCCGCGTTTCAATTTACAGTCCAAGAAGACTGTTAGTTATGGTTTATTTATAAGATTTTTAAACTAATTGTTAGTCTCAAATTTAAGAGAAGATCCAATAAATAAAAGCCAAGCAATATTAAAAACAAAAAAAAATTTGTGTCAATTTTAGGAGTTTGAATCGGAATTGTCCAGTTCTTAAGTGTTATCCAAAAGACAATATTGGTGGCCGTCATGCTTGCTGAAAAATTGCCACGATTTTAGCATGGGGAGTCAGGGCAGCTGATAATTTAGACACTTGACGAACGATATTATCCCACAACTATAATTTTTTTACCGGCCAATACCTGCCTTATAAAGTTTTAACCTTAGTACCCAGCAATGAAAAATCGTGTACGCTGACTGGCAACTCCATATAAAAAATATAGCGCAAGCTAACTTTGGCACGCCAAAGTTTGAATACCCTTGCAGTGACCGGTATAAGCCGTAAGATATTTTACAAAAAGTGTTAGATGCTGATTTCGAACTGATCGTTCCTATGGCAGCTATATGATATATTAGTCCGCTTTACACCAAATTTGGTCAAAATTGGTGACTTTCGTTGAGATATCTCGAGAAACAAAAAAGATTTTCATATCAAATGTTGATTCCGAACCGATCGTTCCTATGGCAGCTACATATATATAGTAACCTGATTTGCACCAAATTTGGTAAGGATATATGAAACTGTATCAAGCACACAATCTGTGAGTTTGGTTGAGAAACATTGAGAAACAAAAAAGTTTTTCATACTAAATGTTAATTCCGAACCGATCGTTCCTATGGCAGCTATATGATATAGTAATCCGATTATACCCTCTGCAAGGGTATAAAAACAGTAGCTAAAAGCAAACAGAATTTTGTGTGACTTTTAGCTGATCCGATCCCCAACAAAAGTTGCCAGCTAAAAGCAAGAGCGTTTTTCAACACTGTTTTTAGCTACCATTACGCTGCCATTTAGCAGCTGGTGAGAAAAATATATGTGACGCTCTAATTTCAGCTGCTGGTCTGCTGAAAATGATAAGTGAATTATCGAAGTAGAAAAATGGAAGGAACTGGAGCAAAATCAAAATGGCGCTTGAACAACAAAAACAAGATCGACAAAAAATTTTATATTTCTATATATGGGCTAATCCAGACAAAGTTAAACCCCGTTAAAAAACGAAAAATTCATCAAAAACTCACATTTTGCAAAATTTTCCTTCAGAAACGTATTCATTTTATTTATTTAAGTATTTAACACATAAGTTAATTAATTTTGATGAGCAAACCGATTGCGTTTTTGAACAAATTAAGTTTTTCTGTATTTTTTCCCATTTTAGTAAAAATTGACTTTTGAAATGAGGAGTATGAAATAAAAGGATTTTTCCACAAAATCGTTCTTGAATGAGCAAAAATCTCATCAATGTGCAAAGAGTACGCTTTTATCTTGATAAGTTCGCTTTTTAATTTTCGAAAAAGATAAGCTATGTTTTTTTATATACAGATCAGTAACCCCTCAATCTTAGTGGAAGAATTGTAACGTCCGCAACAAACATAAATTTAGTTTTTTTATTTAACTGGACTACTTAACGTTATTTTGTAAGGTAAGTTGATATGATCTTATATTCAACTTCATTTGTTCTCAATGGACTTTCTTTGTTTATTATGAGCCTCAAAGTCGGCTTCCATTTTTTGTAACGTTCACAACGGTAATAAAAGCAAGCATATTTTTTTCAAAAACAGTCAACCTTTTATTTTAAAATAGGTTTAAAAGTATTGCCAACGAATTGCATTGTGAAAAAAATTTCATTAAAATAAACCAATGTGAACGCCTGCTGTGTCAATGTGTATACGTGAGCAGGTTAACTCTGTTTTCACGCATTGAAATTGTACTTCCACAGGGTATTTTACTGTCGGGCCCACCCGACTGAATGACATATTTTTCACATTGGCTAAGCTTAGCGCCTTATCGCAAAAATTCGAAGTAAGTTCAAGCTCGATAGCAATGAATTCAATAAACTCTTAAATTTTGAATGTTTTATTGATGGTGTTTGTATAAATGCGCTTAAATGTTTTTTTTTTTTTTAGCTTTTTATCCTTTACATTTTTTGGGTATCTCTAATAGTTACGCTGAGCCTTTGCACGAAATAAGCTGTGAGCCACTGTATGTACGTTTAAAAAAAGCCAAATCATCCAATAACATAATTAACATTTCATGAAAATATACACAACATGCATTTATTCAAAATTTATAATTAATTAAAATGCTAAGTAAAATCACTTTAAAAATAGAATTTAATAATATGTATGCAAGTACCTTCCGTAAAAAATATATCTGCGTTAAATAAAAATATAAAGTAGAGAACCGTAAACGGTTTTACATTTGGAATTTCTGAACTCTTTGCATCGTAATTGTTTGCAAGTCATTCCAATTGTTATTGTTGTTATCCTTGTTTAACGATTAACTGTACCATAGTATATATGTATATACATATATATATATATATACTAATATGTATAAGTAATAAATTAAGTCCTATATAAATTACATAATACAAAAATTTCCAGCAATGGGTGTAACAATCGCCTAAACACCCTACACGGCCACCATTCACCTTAAAATGTTTCCCATTGTCCGCTTGTCCAAAAATGATCTAGTATATCTTCGCTGGTAAACCGAACATCCGGATCCGACTGTAACATGTTGGCGATTAGATCACGCACACCTTCGCCTATATCCGACCAGTAGGGATCGGGAAATTCATAAACGCCAGAGATGATGGCATCGAATAGCGGTTCCTGTTGGTTATCAGGTGCCACAAATGGCGGAAAGCCGCATAATAGAATATACAATATGATGCCGGCAGCCCAAACGTCAATCTAAAGTAAGAGAAATAATGTACTTAAAGAGTTTTTAATCCAAAAAAATTATTCAATGGATTACCTTCAACCCGTACCCAACCTCTAGTAGAATTTCGGGCGCCACATAGGTGGGTGTGCCGCAGACGGCATACAGCGGTTCAGTTACCTCGCAGGCCAATCCAAAATCGGCCAGCTTCAGTTCCACAACATTACCATGCTCGTCCAGTTCAACCTGATAAGGAATTTATAAATTGTAGTCGATATTTTAAGTTAAGGTTTCAAACAGTCAGTAGCCTACGAGAAGGTTTTCTGGCTTGATATCTCTATGCACAATGCCCATGGAATGTAGATAAGACATGGCCGAGCCCAGATGGCGGATCATGACACGAGATTGGCTCTCCGAGAAGCGTGTGACCTGGGTGATGGCATCAAATAGATCCCCGCCTAAAAAATCATAAAATAAATACAAGGATTATAATCGGGATAAAGGCACATTGCTTGTTCACTTACCACTTACATACTCCAAGACGAGGTACATGTTTGTCACCTGATCGACGTCCATGATGAGTGATATGATATGCGGATGCTGTAGCTTTTTCATCACACGTACTTCCGCATTTATATAGTGCTCCTTGCCTTTGCACTTGCTCTTATCAATGATTTTGAGGGCGTATGATAAGGCTGTCTGTCGATCCTTTATTTTTAGCACAACGGCAAAATTGCCATCGCCAATCATTTTACCCACTGTATACTTATCTCGAATGGCGACGGGTAGATCGTCAATCTCAACGCCAGTGTTGTTAAGTAGGGATACCTGATCTTCCTCATCTGTGGCTTCATCGCCGGCTTCACGTAGTCGAGGAGCCTCCGCCGGATAAACCTTTTTGCTTTTGACTGGCATCTTCGGTTTTGGACCCTTGCATGTGGTGCCTGATGTGCGCAGTGTCTTTCGTATGGCATTGATAGCACGCTGCTCATCAGCTTCCAGCTTGAAATCTTCGGCCGTATTTACACGCTCCGTGCCATAGGTTAAAAATACGTCCTCTTTGCCAAAGAAATCCGCCAACTGTGCTACCGAGCCACCAGATAACGTAAACACCTTGCGCACATAGCCTGTATCTAGTCGTACCGCATGCGTGATGGCGGTCAGGACATGATCAAAGCTGGGACTGTTGCGTTTATTCAACAGCAAACGCATTATCCGTCGTGGCTTTGTGCCATTTCGTATCAATGTGACGATACGAGGATGCACAACGCTGTCCCGTTCACTGAAACGGGATGTGTTCAACGGACAACCATTTGTGGCAGCAAAAATACCACCGCTACTCGACACTGAAGCACCGCTGTTGCTGTTGTTCAAGACACCATTCTTCAATGGTGAGGCGGGACGTTGGAGCTTGGCGAGACGTTGATTAGTCGTTCGTCCATTGTTTGCCAGCGTCAGATTGGCCAGTGGCTGGGAGCTGGTATTGTAATCAACCTTTTTAAAATTCTCGTTATTGCAGGAACAAACGTAGCTCTGGCCATCCTCGAGCTCATCAAATGTCGTTATCTACAAAGACAATAAAAATTAGGATTAGTATTTGACTATTACAGTTTGAAGTCAGACTTTCTACTCTTCAAGGAGAGTACATTATTTTTATACCCTTGCAGAGGGTATAATAATTTTGTCACGAAGTTTGTAACGCATTGAAGGAGGCCTCACAGACCCCATAAAGTATATATAGTCTTGATCAGGGCGACGAGATGAGTCGATATAGCCATGTCCGTCTGACTGTCTGTTTCTATGCAAACTAGTCTCTCTGTTTTGAAGCTATCTTGATGAAACTTGGTACAGGTCCGTGTTTTTGCTGCACGACATATGTCGGCATATGAACGATCGGTTCGAAATTAACATTAAGTATGAACAACTTTTTTGTTTCTCAAGGTATCACAACCAAACTCATAGGTTGTATATTTGATACAGTTTCATACATCCTTACCATATTTGGTTCAAATCAGACAACTATATCATATAGCTGCCATAGGAACGATCGGCTCAAGGTCTACATTTGTCAAAATTTGTATAAAATCGGACCGCTTATGCAGAGCTCTGCAAGGGTATCCAAACTTTGGCGCGCCGAAGTTAGCTTGAGCTATATTTCTTCTTTATTGGCGGTCATCACTGGTTTTTTTTTAAATGCATTTTAAAGTTTTAGTGCAAAACACATGTTTTTGGATTTTTTTATATCCCCACTGGAAGGGGCTAAAAAGGGGGTCAAAGGTCAAAATTCCTTAGTATGAAATTTTTTTTGGTTTTTTGAGCTATCTGAAAATTTGGTCAAGATCGGATTACTATATCATATAGCTGTCATAGGAACAGTGGCTCTTGATGCTATTAACAAACAATAAAAAGCAGTGGTGGTTTGATTGGGGGGGGAATGGCGGTACGATTGGTGTTGCGACTTTCAAAATAAACTTGCAGTATAAGGCACTGTTACTCGCTCTTGCTGCTATAATCCAATTGCAGCGAAAACTTTAAAACAGCGAGAAGCGAAAATGTAAATTCTCTATATTATATAAAGAACTACTTTTTACTATTATTTTAAGTCCAATTGACGGGGAAAATGGAGTTTACCTTTCTTTCGCTTTCTTATAAGAAATGACAAAAGGTCCGGCTATAGCTGTGTGAAGTGTTCCCTATTTTCACTCCACATTTCTCCCCGAGATTTCAGCGAGCGAACCGAGCATGTATTATATAAAGTACTATTATGTGGAAGGGAAAAATTGATTTTACATTTCCCACTTTCTTATAATAAATGACATAAGATCTGGCTATAGCTGTGAGAAGTGTTCCCGACTTTCACTCAGAATTTCTCCACGAGATTTCAGCGATCGTAGCGAGCCGGGGGTTGGCAAGCGAAGCGAGCACTAGAGGACTTGCCCTCTGCTTATACACAGTAATAATATTTAATTTCCGATTGCATGGAAAAATTGAATTTACATTTCCCGCTTTCTTTTAGAAATGACATAAGGTCCGGCTTTAAGTGTTCTTTCATTTCTCCCCGAGATTTGAGAAATGTTCCCTATTTTCACTTTACATTTCTCCACCAGATTTCAGCGAGCGTAGCGAATGGAATGAAAAAATCTAAAACAAACTTGATCAACGGGAGATGAAGTTGAACCTACATTCGAAATTTGGTGTCTCTAGCTCTTATGGTCTCTGAGATCTAGGTAACACAAAATGGGTCAGACAGACGGAAATGGACGGACACTATATCGACTAGGCTGTTGATGCTGATCAAGAATATATATACTTTATGGGGTCTGCCACGCCTCCTTCTGCCTATTACGCACATTTGCACAAACGTAATAGACCCGTTTGTACTTTTTTAAAGTACTGGGAAAGAAAGTCCTATAACAACAAATGAAGTTGAATATAAGATCATATCAATTTATTTTAAAAAATTACGTTAAGTAGTCCAGTTAAATAAAAAAAACTAAATTTATGTTTGTTGCGGACGTTACGTTGCGGACGTTACATTTCTCCCACTAAGATTGAGGGGTTATTGATCTGTATATAAGAAAATGCAGTAAGCTACAATAGAGCATGATCGACAGTAGGAGACCCAGTACGTTTTGAGTGCAGACCGTTCACTATAGACTGTTCCTCAATGTTGCATACCATTCAGTAGATGGCGCCACTACGAAGATAAGTTAATAAACACAGAGGTCGCTAGCGTCTCTTCTTCTTACTTTTAAACGTAACATTGTTAGTAACTTCCGCGTTTATTATCCGAATGAAATGAAATTTTCAGGAAAGGTTTGGACTTTAGTGTTTACTACATGTACCAAAAACCAAGGCGCTAGCATCATAGGTGCTCTTGTAATTCGACTTTTCGAAATTTTGTATTTCAATTTCCGGGGGCGGAGGGTGGCGTGGCAAAAATCGAAAACAAACTTGATCAATGGGAGATATAGATGAACCTAAATGCCAAATTTGGTGCCTCTAGCTCTTATAGTCTCTGAGATCTAGGCAACACAAAAAGGGACAGACAGACAGACAGACGGACGTGGCTATATCGACTCGGCTGATGCTGATCAAGAAAATATATACTTTATGGGGTCTGTCACGCCTCCTTCTGCCTGTTACGCACATTTTTTATGCGTTAATTGCTCGAATAAATAAAATGAATACGTTTCTGAAGGAAAATTTTACAAAATGTCAGTTTTTGATGAATTTTTCGTTTTTTTACGTGGTTCAACTTTTTCTGGCCCATTAGCCCATGTTCTAATGTGCCAATGCATTGATAAGATCTGGCTACATTGTTACATTGATTTGGATTTTTCTGTTACAATCAGTTAAATTCCTTTTGTCATACTTTTTCAAGGAGATCTCGGAAAACGTCCAGAAGCAAATGTTGAGGGCAACTTGGACATTGAAGTCAATACGAAAAGTGAAGAAAACATCCCCAAAAAAAAAATTAGTCGAAAAGAATTACAATTGGTGAAACCACAGGCAGCATAATTCAAAGTTTGATGAAGTTGTAAGATGTTTAAGTCATTCCTAAAATAAATGTATATAACTTGTCTGAATTCAGAGTCATACTCAACTTGTAATAATAGTTCTTGGAATTTGTTTGTATGGGAGGCAAGAGAGGGCGTGGTCGCTCAGAATCAAAAATACTCTTCCTTTTTAAAATAAAAATATAGCATTCAGTCGGGAGGGCCCGACAGTAAAATACCCTGTGGAAGTAAAGGTCGCCACTTAAATCTAGTTTAGTTTAGTATTTCTGCAGAAAATTTTTGAAGGTCGTAACATCAATGACTTGCACATTAACTTCTATCTAAATAAACGTATAAATTCAAAAACAAATATTTATATGCATAAAATACCATCCCACTTTTTGAACAATCTTGTCAAATTCAGTGTATATGTATGCACATGCATACATGTTTAAAATTAGTAGCAAAATTGCTCAGAGTGACAGCACGTGCTTTTCGTTTGCAACAGCAGCTTTAACAGTTGAAATTTTAACATTCGACTGTTAACTTAACATTTTGTTATGCAGCAATACATATTAGCGTAACTATGTACATATATGGAATATTGGAAGGTTTGTTGGAGATGGGGAGGACTCATCAAAAATTTGAGATTACCGATCTGTACGTCTAATCATCATACGTGCCAAATCTCAAGTCTGTAGCTGCAATAATGCTGTAGATGTAACGTTTTAAGCGATTTATGGGCGTAGGGGGCGTGGCATACAAAATTTTAAACAAACTTGATCTGCGTATATAAGAATATAAGAAGTCTTCATACCAAATTTGGTGCTCCTAGGTCTTACCATCTCTAAAATCCTTTCGTTCATACAGACAGACAGACGGACATGGCTAGATCGACTCGGCTTCTGATGCTGATCAAGAATATATATACTTTATGCGCTCTGTCACGCCTCCTTCTGTCTGTTACATACTTTAACATTTTGAACAAACCTAAAATACCCCATAGGGTATAAAAAAACAACATTCCGCACTACGGAAGGGAGAAGGGGCACTATGTCGGTTATTTGGCGAGATTCCAGTTTTAGATCTTCAAACGCCATAAGGATAGGATCCATGAGATTTTCATGGCCATCGGAAGGCTTGACGACTCCTCCAAACTATCTGTGGTTAATACTGACGTGCATTTTTACGAGGCAAGTAAATTAAAAGAATTTGCTGCGGCACGGTTTCTCCTTTATGTGAAAAAACGCTGTTAAAACCAAATTGCACAATTTATTTGTCAACGGTGCACTTACTTATAATCATATGTCTCCAAAAGGATTCTGAAGCTGAGGAAGATGCCGTGGAATAACATGACATGCCACATGACATGCCACCACCAGGGCGACCAATAACAAAAAAAAAAAAATGAAAAATTTCTCATTTGCAACACATCAGTAGTTGGCTTCGTGAAAAAATAATGATAATTTGCGGTCCATCTAGGAACTAAATTTGCGGCCTATTGAGGATATAAAGGGTGTTTTTTTTAGAGGTTGGTTTTTCGAGTAGAGATAAAGCTGACATTTTTTTGTTAAATCTGACAGCTCGAATATCATTTATGTTCAGTTTGGCTTTCCATTTTTTTTTGACAAAAGAACAACGCTTGCAAATCGTGCAAATTTATTTCGAAAATAATGGTTCAGTTCGAAGTTTACCGAAAGCTCCGTCCGCAAAATTTTGTTCAGTGATGAGGCTCATTTTTGTTGATCCACAACAAGCAAAATTGACGCATTTAGAGTGAAGATAATCCACATGAGACCCTTGAGACGCCATTACATCCACAAAAGCTGACTGTTTGGTGTGCTCGATGGGCTGGTGGAGTTATTGGGCCATACTTTTTCCGAAATGATGCTGGAGAGTCAGAAGAGAGTCTTAGAAACCGGTATAGACACATGATAACCGACTATTGTGTTCCCGAACTGGATGGCATGAATGTGGATGAGATATAGTTCCAACAAAACGGCGCTACATGCCACACAGCGCACGTCACAATCGATTTATTGAAGCAAACATTCGATGAGCGCATTCCGCGGAATGGAGCTGTCAATTGGCCACCAAGATAGTGTGATTTGACACCATTGAACTCTTTTCTTTGGGGATATGTGAAGTCGCTCGTCTACGCCAACAAAAGACAAATGTTAGGGGACTTGGAAGCCAACATTCGTCGCGTTAATGCCGACATACGGCCCCAAATGCTCGAAAAAGTGCTTGAAGATTAGACGTCTAGACGTCATATTTAAAATCATATTTAAACATTAACGGCATAAACTTATCCTTCCAATAAAGCCAAATTGATGGACATTAAAACGATTTTCATGTGTTTTATTTCAATTCGAAGTGCTATACCACTAAAAAAAAACACCCTTTAGTAAGATAATGATATTTTGCGTCCATCAAGGAATTTAAGTAGCAGTCCATTGAGGGTATACTAATATAATTAATGATAATTAATTAAGATTTTATCTCGCGGTCCATAGAGATAAATATAATAACTAACTATTGAACGAATTCACACTAAGTTGGAAAAAATATGCTATACATTTTTACAAAAATTCAAAAGCAATTTGATTCGAATTAAATTGAGTTTTTCTATAAAACTACAAACTGTATTTAAAAGGAAACCACTGATGATGGTTATGGTAATTTGCGGTCCATTGAGGATTTTTTAGCGAATTTTTTGAGTGGTTGTGCACAGACTAGACAATTACCAAAAAAATATCATATGAGTTATAGGTACAGTCCGGTTACTTGTTGTAAGTTACATAAATGATTGCATATTTTCTCACCTTTCTGCCACACATAGTGTAGATGGCGCGCACAGCACCTGGTATCTTGACATTCTCCTCGAGCAGTCGTGTCAGATCCTCGTAGAGGCTCTCAAACGAACGATAACGCTCATTGGAAACGGGTATGGTAATGCCGGGATAGAAACGATCCCCATTGCGATAGAATTTAATGCGATGTGCTTTTCGTGTCGGAGCTCGGCTGCTTGAGATGCGTTTCTTGAACTGAGCCGTTCCAGAAACGCCCGATGACTGAGGACTGCCATTCAATAACGGTACACTTGTGATTACACCACCTAATGGTGCTGAATTGGTGGATGAGGCGCCGTTAACTGAACCATTTGATTTGCCAATACTGCCGCTGCTAGTCAGTGAACCATTCAAATCATGCAAGTCATTAAACTCCTTCTCCAGCTCCGAATTCGAGCTGGCTGGACTATCACAATCCCGACTGTGATTCTCGGGCTCTTGTTGCTTTTGTTGTCGTTTACTCAGCTGCTCGAGGATGGCAGCTTCTGTGAAGGATTGCTTGTCTGATGCGGCGTCTGCATTGGCAGCACTTTTCTTCTTAGGTGTTCCACTTGGATTGGCGCTACTTGCAATCTGCAATGAGGATATAAGGGCTGGGGTGTTGTGCAGGCTATTCACGGTTTGAACTTCCATGCTGGAAAATATATGAAAAGAAGATTATTAAATATCAGGCTGGTTGTTGTTGGCTTTTCTCGCGTTTTATAAACAGATCGATTTCAGTCGTCGTTTAGTTTGCTTTTTTTCCTTTCATTTTTATTTATAATTTCTATGATCAGACGTTTAAATCAAATGTAGCTGTCTTGTAAGAGTGCTTATGAAAAATGATTTTCTTCATTGCTTGTCATTCCAATTGGTACATTTTTGTGTTCTGTTGGCGTTTCTAGCCGAATACAATATTAATATAATTTATATAAAATAGCTTCAGGAATAACTTAATAAAAAAAAAACTCACAACAACACTCAACTGTTGACACAAATGCAGTAAGTTACAGTGACGCAAGCTCGACAGTAGGACCCCTGTTCTTTTTGAGTGCAAAGCTTTCACTAAAGATTGTTCTTTAGTGTTGTGTACCAGAAATTTCAATAGATGGTGCCACTACGAAGATATCAGTTGATAAACACAAATGTCGCTAACGTCCCTTCTTCTTCCTTTTGCCCGTAACATTGTAAGTTGAATAACTTCCGCGTTTATTTTCCGATTCGAATGAAACTTTCAGAACAGGTTCGGACCATAGTGTATATTATTTGTACCAATCAAAGCGCTAGCATTAAAGGTGCTCTTGTAATACAAAATTTTGTATTTCAATATCCGGGGGCGGAAGGGAGCATGACAAAAATCTAAGACAAACTCGTTCAATGCAAGGTATAGATGAACGTACATGCCAAGTTTGGTGTCTCTAGCCCTTATAGTTTCTGAGATCTAGGAACTCAAAAAAGAGACAGACAGACGGACATTCCTATATCGACTCGGCTGTTGATGATGATCAAGAATATATATTATATATATATATATATATATATATACTTTATGGGGTCTTCCACGCCTCCTTCTCCTGTTACGCACATTTGGCCAAATGTAATAGACTCTTTTGTACTTTTTTAAAGGGTCTAAAAATCAGAAACATAAATTCTTAAAGACAAAGGTTTTATTGACACCTCTTGTAGACTAGAAAGTATCTAAGACACAAGCACAGCGAGGCAGCACAATGCTAGCTAGCTAGCAGTGCTAATTAACGTAAATTGTTTTCAACCACATATTTACACTGAGAGGTTGCTTGTTTCACTGGCTTGCTGACTTCGTGCACTAGATTCCAATGATGACGGCGTTCACCGCTTTTCCGTTAACATCTCGGCATACTGTATAAAGTGATAACTTCGCTGACACCTTAATAGCGGTAAAAACAAAAAAATTCTGTAAGCTACAGTGGAGCAAGCTCGACAGTAGGAGACCCTATACTTATGGAAAAGGGCAAAAAGTGGTAAATAACGAAATGGTGAAATTTGTGAAATTAAAATATTGTTGAGTGCAATGCGTTCACAAAAGATTGTTATTTAATCGGGGTTACGGGCGGAGGGCGTTTCATAACAACCCACCCCCAAATACAGGTGCATGTTTGTCTGTCCTCAAAAAAAAAAAACACGAGAGAGCAAGCGACACAGAAACTACCCTTCTGCTGTAAGGTCAATACTGATGCAATCAAGTCGTAAATCGTTTCTCTCTGCTCGGCAATCTATGCTATGTTCGTTGCTCGCTCAGCTGGGATCTTTAAGCTTCGTAAAATTTGCCGAACGACCTGGTATCTATGAGCAGCAATAGGCGTTGCACGAAAATCGCTGTTTGACACATCTATGTGTTCATTGGTTAGGGATTTTACTTTCCGTTCCGGATAAATCTTTCAGGACTGGATTGGACTATAGAGTTTATCATAACACATCGGCTAATAAGTCCGTAAGGACTTAAAATCAGGACTAATAAGGGGCGCTACAAGTTCAAAACCCACATTTTTTTTGGAGAGAAGGATCTTTTATAGGGTACTAGCCAAAAACCGCTCAAGAAAAATCTTTTCGTGATAAGTGCTAATTGGACCCTGCTCCATCAAGAAAAATTGTAAGGTAGTGGTTCGGTGACTATTAAGGTGGTCTTTCGACCACCGATGTTGCTGAACCTCTTGGTCGTCCAAAAATGGTGGTAACACCGAATAAAAATAAAAAAGTCAAAATATTCGGTTTAGAAAATTGTAAAGTGAATTTTCAGAAGATAGTTGACACCTTACAGACTAAATAAAAAATTCATCGGCTTCATTTGAATGAATATTTGTCCATGATAAAGCTCTGTTAAAAGTGGCTGCCGCGTTTGCGGTCTAAGCAGAATAATGCGTCATTTCAAAAAACGTTTCTACCATGGCGAAATTACATCGAATTGCTTCGGCAGCTACCATTTTGAATAGATCTGGCTCCAAGTAAATTTTAACAGTTTGCAGACCTAAAAAATGCAGTAAGCTACAGTGGAGCAAGCTCGACAGTAGGAGTCCCAGTACTTTTTGAGTGCAAAGCGTTCACTAAAGATTGTTCTTCAATGTTGCGTACCATTAATAGATGGCGCCACTTGATAAACATAGAGGCCGCTAGCGTCTCTTCTTCTTCCTTTTGCCTGTAACATTGTTGGTTAAATACTTTCGGGTTTATCAACCGATTGGAATGGAATTTTCAGGAGAGGTTTGGACTATAGCGAGTATTATGTATACCAAGAATCAATTAAAGGTTCTCTCGTAATTCGACTTTGAAATTTTATTTTTCAATTTCCGGGGGCGGAGAGGGGCGTGGCAAAAATCTAAAACAAACTCGTTCAAGGCAAGATACAGATGAACGTACATGCCAAATTTGGTCTCTCTAGCTCTTATAGTTTTTGAGATCTAGGCGACACAAAATCGGACAGACGGACATGGCTATATCGACTCGGCTGTTGATGCTGATCAAGAATATGAATACTTTATGGGGTCTGCCACGCCTCCTTCTGCCTGTTACGCACATTTTTTTTTGCACAAACTTAATAGACCCATTTGTACTTTTTAAAGTACTGGGTCTAAAAAAAACTGACCGGGAAGAGATGATCCTCAAATTAGCAAGTAATCACCTAAAAAAGGCCTGTTTTGAGGCCTTATATAAATCTTTTTTAAAAAATGTATCGAAATGTTAGAGAAGCGCTGGATTGAGTATATCGCCCTTGAATGAAGTAAGGTTCATGAAAAAAATTGATTTTTGCCAAAAAATTGCTTTTTCGAAGGGTATCCTACGGACTTATCAGCCGATGTGTTATGTGCTGAAAATCATGTCGCTAGCATTAAAGGTGCTTTCGTAATTCGACTTTGAAATTTTATTTTAAAATTACGTTGGCGGAGCGGCAAACTTCTAAAACAAACTTGATCAATGTAAGATATAGATGAAACTACATGACAAATTTGGTGTCGCTTGCTCTTATAGTGTCTTAGATATAGGTGTTCAAAAAGGGACAGACAGACGGACATGGCCATATCGACTCAGCTGTTTCTGATGATCAAGAATATACATATATTCTTTATGGGGTCTGTCACTCCTCCTGCTGCCTGTTACGAACTTTTTCTTTTGGACAAACGTAATAGAACCTTTTGTACTTTTTTAAAGTACAGGGTCTAAAAAACAAGGTGCTTTCAATAAAGGCGCTTTTTTAGTTGGACTTCAAAATTTAGAATTTGGGGTTACGGAGGCGTGGCAAAATTCTAAAACAAACTTGATCAATGCAAGATATAGATGAAAGTACATGTCAAATTTGGTGTCTCTAGCTATTATAGTGTCTGAGATATAGGTGTTCAAAAAAGGGACAGACAGACGGACTGTTGCTGCTGATCAAGTATATACACTAGTCGGTAAATTTATTTTGACATAGCATTTGACTACAAGTCTGTTTTACCAAGTACTACTGTATTCTACGGCTCGAAACAAAATTTCAAAATTACTTGCATATTAATAACTGTAAATTTGCTAAATAATTTGGCTATTATCTTTTGTCATTTTTTTTTCTGATGAGACTGCACGCAAACCTCGAATTTAGCAGTGGCACAAGTATTTTGACAAACTTTTCTAGTTTAAAATTCTTTAGTAATTGATCGATCTGGTTTTTGGTTTAGTTTCTTTTAAGTAATTTTGAGTCGTAGATTCCAAAAATGTTTATCTTTTATTTGTCCGAGCAAAAGTTTTCGAAACGCTAAATTTTCATTATTTAATTTAAAAAAAAATTTTAAAAGTTATAAACAAATATTTTTTGTCATAGCGCTTAAAGATTATTCTTCTACGATCATTTTAAAAGTAGTTTTGAATCAAATCGGACAACAGTTACAGAAGTTTCGACTATATAAATATATATATTTATTAAATATGCCATAGCTTTCAAGTCGATCTGTTAAAAAACTTTTTTAACAGCAGTTCAAAGGGCACATGTTTTGGTATTGTTTCAACCATGGACAAATCTGAAATTGTGTGCTGTACATGATATGGTTATAGCAGACAGACTATTGACACTAATTTAAATAGCGAAGGCTGCCAGCAGCTCAGAAGAACGGATTTTCAGATTTTTATGAACGAATTAGCATTGAGAATGCTGATGGCGTGATGGGTGCCGCGTTTCTTAAATTCGTATTTTTGATTCGGCTCCCAAAGGTGCTACGGCGATCGAAAAATTGTGTGACTTACATTCTGAATTGTTGGCACATCCACCCTATTAAACAGATCTGTCACCCTCTGATTTCCATTTGATCCCACAACTCAACAAATTTCTACTCGGGAACCGTTTTCTTTGAATACTTGCAGTAAATGAGTATTTTAAAGGCCTTCCAGAAACACATTTCAGAGGGGTGGGGAAGGGGGTAAACGGGATGGAAAATAGCTGGAAAAATGTATTGAGCTCAGAGGATATTACACTGAAGAATAAATGTAGCTTAACCCATTTATTCATTATACCCTTGCAGAGGGTATTATATTTTTGTCACGAAATGTGTAACGCATTGAAGGAAGCCTCACAGACCACATAAAGTATATATATTCTTGATCAGGGCGACGAGCTGAGTCGAAATAGCCATGTCCGTCTGTCTGTCCGTCTGTCCGTCTGTCCGTCTGTTTCTATGCAAACTAGTTTTGAAGCTATCTTGATGAAACTTGGTACAGGTCCGTCTTTTTGCTGCACGCAGTACATATGTCGGAACCGGCCGGATCGGATAACTATATCATATAGCTGCCATAGGAACGATCGGTTCGAAAACAACATTTAGTATGAAAAACTTTTTTGTTTCTCAAGATATCTCAACCAAATATACACATTGTGTGATTGATTAAGTTTTAAAGAGGCTGACTAAATTTGGTGTAAATCGGACTACTATATCATATAGCTGCCATAGGAACGATCGGTTCGAAAACAACATTTAGTATGAAAAACTTTTTTGTTTCTCGAAATATCTCAACCAAATACACACATTGTGTGTTTGATTAAGTTTGAAACAGGCTGACTAAATTTGGTGTAAATCGGACTACTATATCATATAGCTGCCATAGGAACGATCGGTTCGAAAACAACATTTAGTATGAAAAACTTTTTTGTTTCTCAAGATATCTCAACCAAATATACACATTGTGTGTTTGACTAAATTCTAAACACGCTGACCAAATTTGGTTTAAGTCGGACTACTATATCATATAGCTGCCATAGGAACGATCGGTTAAAAATCAACCTTTAACAAATTTTGTAAAAATCTGACGGCTTACACAGGGCACTGCAAGGGTATCCAAACTTTGGCGTGCCAAAGTTAGCTTGCGCTATATTTTTTTGTTTCATTTCCGCTTTTAAAACTTTTCAAGTGACCTAGTATTTCATATAGCTCCCACAGGATCGATCAGTAAAACTTCAAGTTTTTCTATGAAGAACTTCTTTGATTTCCAAGATATCCGTACCAAACTCTTGTTGTGCATAATATGACGCTCCTAACATAACTATTGGCCAAAATGATCGATATTGGACAACAATAGCATGTCGTTGCTATAGGGGCAATCGGCCGAGACACGGGTTATTGTTTAATATATTTTTGTTTCACTTTTTTTGTGAAAAACATAACATTCAGTAACATATCCTGTGAAAGCAAAGGATCTTGTTTGATTTCTAATACACGCACACAGAGTTAACTTGCTCATACAGACATACATATGTATATATGTATATGTGCAAACACATTACATACTCACGCACAAAAGAATAGCGTCACTATATTGAATAATTGTCATTTAAAATCTTCCGTGTTTATTATCCGATTGCGATCAAATTTGCACGGTGGTGTAACATCACCACATGGTGAAACATCACCCGAAGTTAGAACTGCTCCATTACGTCATTACGATGTGATATGTGTATTGTGACGCCACCTTTTTGTGGAAGGCGTGGCTAGGACTTGGACTTGTAACTACCAACAAATGCGCATAGCCCCAAAGGTAATTAACTTAATTAATGAAGTTGCCAATCCTCCAACGAACCAGGCTTTTTCACTCGTTTGTTGCTAAAAGCTCTTGTCATCTTTATAAGTTTCGTTTGTCGTTGAGCTGAATGCGTCTATCCACTATCTGGCCTAACCTAATGCCAATTAGTTATTTTTGCAGTTCTGCTCAGGGCCCAGTGGGTCAGAGCTTTTGGCCATTAACTTCAGCGGTTCCCAAGTTGTATCTCTCTTTTTTCATTGAGCATGACATTTGACATTTTTTTGGGCTCACGCGACGACTGCATCAAAAAACCATCTGCCCTCATTACTGTGTATTATGCCAAAATCTCAAACCAAATTATTGGAAACACAGATGACATTTGCAAACGCAATAAAAAAAACTTTGACAAATTGATGTAAAATCATTAGGTGTATTTATGGAGCGATAACTGGATTTAAAAGCTTTTAGATATTTTTCATGACCTTTAAGCTTGGAGAGCGTTTAAAATTATGATAAAACATCAAGCCATTGTCTCGAATACACTAAACAATGAATACAATGCGTAATAAAGGTTTTCTTATTTTCATCTGCTTGGCTGTATAATTTATGTAATCTATATACACTGCGCGTCAGCAGAATAGCCCCCTCCTTACAATTATTTTCATTTGCTCTTTTCTAGTTTCGTAATGCAAGCAACTTCGTAGTTTTTTTTTATTTTTTTTTATTATCATATGTGATCTCTCTCATAAGAAGATAAGGCCCGAGAGAAGAACCGTAATAATTTATTTGATATTTTGTTACATTTTTGCCCGAAAAGCATGCACCTATTTTTGGTCATCAGGATAGTGCATCAAATTTATCTTTAATTATATCCCTTTTTTCTCAAGCAGTCACCAAATTTGTTGTGGTGCGTAAACTAATAGTTAACTTTAAATAAATGCACAATATATGGTAGAGGTTCACGCCGAAGGGGTTAGCGTAGCCGTCAGAAAGAACTGGCGGCGACGGCGGCGTCTAAACTGGCGAATTTGTGGGCGGCTGCCGGCGTATGTATCGTAGTAATTTTATTAACGCTGAGGACTAAGCTGCGACCGTTTCTGTATAATTTTGTAAGACCAGCGATGGAAGAGCTTCGCTCACTTGGCGTGCTCGCTGTCGGAATATGCCAGCATTGATAGCAAGACCAATGCAAGTGCCTTATACCTCCAAAAAAATAACGTCTTAAACCCTAGTTACACTCTTTGTGAAATGGCCGCGGAATGAAAAGTCCATATAAAAAAACGTACAAATATTTTCACTCTGTTATTTTTAGGTGTAGTTTTTCATTCCGCGTCCCTTTTCTCTGTAGCGCAATGTGAACCTAGAATAGCATTGTTAGATGAATAACTTCCGCGTTTATAATCCGATTTGAATAAAATTTTCAGGACAGGCTCGGACCATTGCACACTGGATCCGCTTGTATGAAGCATCGGCCAAAAATACTTCTAATAGAGAAAGCGTTACCAATCCTCATAAAAAATAATGAAACATTTTTGGCGTTAAATGGAACATTACCCCTCCTCCTGTACCTACGTGCCAAATTTGGTGTCTCTAGCTCTTATGGTCTCTGGGACAGACGGACAGACAGACGGACATGGCTATATCGACTCGGCTGTTGATGCTGATCAAGAATATATATACTTTATGGGGTCTGCCACGCCTCCTTCTGCCTGTTACGCATTAATGCATGCTATATACTGTCGGAGACATGAATTAATATTATATGGACAGTTGCCAGTTATCATGGATATGCAATTATCAGACCTTTTGCTGTATCCAGGGCGTAATTTTTAAATGAATCCGCCTTAATTTTGTATCCTGATGCCATGGCTTGTAATAATGTTGCACATCTATGAATTAACCTTTCAACAACTCCTGTTATTTCGGAACTGGCGATATTTCCATCGTTGGACGATCCTCTACCTCCATCTCTGGGGTTGTCTTCAATTACACCCATTTTTTCGCGAAATTCAGTCTGTATTTTCTTTTTTCTCTCCAATACTTTAAACTTCATCTCTAAATCTCTTATTTGCCACATTTAGACCCCTAATTTATATGAAATATGTAAAAAGTATTCAAAGAAGCGAGTATAGGAATGTAGGGGAGACAAGCCAAATTCATAAAATCTTTTCTGAACCTCTTTACTGAAACATTTTCCAACATCATTCATATCGGCTGGTTTTGCTCCACATATGTAACACTTTGCGGAGAATCATTCACTTCTTCTAATTGTTGTCCGATTTGGTTCAAACTACTTTTAAAATGATCGTAGACGAAAAAGCTTTAAACGCTATGACAAAAAATATTTTATTATAATTTTTATTTAATTTTTTAAAATTAAAAAAAGAGAAATTAAGCTCTTTACCTGTAAAACTTGCCATTTTTATCTCAAAAACTATTGCTCGGACGAAAAAAAAAATTTACATTTTTGGAATCTACGACCCAAAATTACTTTAAAAAAAGTTATACCAAAATTGATTACTTAGGAATTTTGAACTAAAAAAATTTTGTCAAAATACTTATGTCAGGCAAAATTCGAGGTGTGCTTGCATTGTCATCAGCAGAACAAAAATTACCAAAGATAATAGGCAAATTATTAAGCTAATTTACAGTTATTCATATGCACTTTATTTTGAAATTTTTTTTCGATCCGTAAAGTACATCAGTACTTGGTAAAATGGACTTGTAGTCAAAGGTAAGCTATGTCAAAATAAATATGCCGACTAGTGTATGTGCAGTATTGTTAAGTAAACTCTGCAAATCGAATTCCGCATGAGGCTCGTAAACCATAATGTTCTCAGGATATCTTAATTTTTTCGACTTAATTGTACTTTGATAATTCAAAAAATCTTTTACTTTTAACAAAGCTTCGTACCTTTAAATAATGGTGTTTGATCATGCTTGTTTCCCTTATAAAAAAAATTACCTCATTAGGATTTGCCGGTAATATGTTTTGCGTTTGTTCTTCATTGCGTGACACAGAAATAGCCAATTCTTCAATTTCGTTCAGACGAGCAATTCGTCGTCGTTTTGTTCTTGCTGAAGACTCAGAAAATGGTAATTTTGGACGTCCCCGATAATTTTTGGTAAGAGGAACCTGTTCTTCTAGTATTGACGTTATTAAAAGGGATTCATTTCCTGCGATACGGTTGTATTTACCCCAGAAGTCAGTAAATTTTCTTGCAATTATTCTGCTCAAGCTTGTAGCCTTTAATTGCAATTTCATATTGGAAAAGGTAACATAACGTTTTAAGTTCATCTGCATTTGATCCGGTTTCTACGCATCACAAACCAAACAAATTCATGCGTGAAAATTCGCAATGTATAGAAGTGACTAATGCAATAAGATAATAAAAATAATCACAATAATATATGAAAGAAAAATTATAAAAACGTTAAAACGTAAACATAACCCCAAAAAACTCCACGCACCACGTGGTTTAGCTTATGTTCTGCGAATTTTACCACGAAGCCTGGCGGATCTTGGCAGCTGGATGTATGCAGTAAAGAATCTAAAAAGGTTAACTAATACTTCAAAATAAGTCGTATTGGAGGAATGAGGGGGGATCAAAACTAAAACAACACCATCAAACTGCAGCTGATCCCTAAAAAATCTCCGGGCTGCGATCTTATAGCCCCCAAAAAGACTATTGAGCTCCCATATTGTGCGGTATGCGCTGTCGCACAACTCTTCAATGCTATCACAAAACTAGGCCACTTCCCACAGAAATGGAAAAAGTCGATCATTATAATGATACCGAAACCAGGAAAGGATCACACTGTCCCGTCGTCATACAGACCGATAGGCCTATTATCGTGTCTATTAAAGCTATTCGAAAAATGTCTGCTGAATCAGATAAATTCATTTATAAGATTCCACAACAAAATCCCATCGCATCAATTCGGCTTTCGGGAAAAGCACGGAACTATTGAGCAGGTCAACCGCATAACATCAGAAATACGTAACGCCTTCGAAAATCGAGAATATGGCACAGCAATATGGCACTAGCAATATTTCTTAAGCATTTGACAGAGTCCAAATAACACACACAAGCTTTTAAGGTCATATCTCTACGATAGAAAATTTGCAGTCAGACACTATACGTCCTCTACACAGCAGACATTCCAACAAGCAGGGAACTAACAACTTCTATCTTCGCTGATGATACAGCTATTCTCAGCCGCTCAAAATGCCCAACACAAGCAACTGCGCAATTGGCTCTTCACCTGGTCGACGTAGAAAAATGGCTATCCGACTGGCGGATAAAAATAAACGAACAGAAATGCAAACACGTTACGTTTACCCTGAACAGCAAAATTGTCCACCGCTCAGATTAAACAACACCGTACTCCCTCAAGCAAACGAAGTGACGTACCTAGGAGTTCACCTCGACAGAAGACTCATATGGCGCAGACACATCGAAGCAAAGAGAACACACTTAAAACTAAAGCCAACAGTCTTCACTGGCTTATTAACGCTCGCTCGCCCCTTAGTCTTGATCACAAGGTTCTGCTTTACAATTCTTTGCTAAAACCTATCTGGACCTATGGCTCCCAATTATGGGGGAATGCCAGCAATAGCAATATTGTTAATGTCCAGAGAGCCTCTTCACCGGGGCACCGTGGTACGTTCGAAACGAAAACATACAAAGTGACTTAAATCTTCAACCGGTCAAAGATGTAAATAGCAGAACAAAGGAAAAGTACATGTCAAGCTTCCTTCGCACCCTAACCATCTCGCTAGAGGCCTAATAGGGTTATGCAGCCGATCCCGTCTTCGTCGTAATTAACTACCAACCTAGCAATAGACTATAGCAACGCGCAGTCACAATACAGTTCAAATAGACTGTTACTTAATGTTTAGTTATAAGTTATAATTTTAAGCCCGAAAACTTTAGGGCCGCGTATCTATTAACACCCCAAGAAAACTGTTTACTATTTTTAGACCCAGACTTTAAAAAAGTACAAATGGGTCAATTAAGTTTGTGCAAAATAAAATGTGCAAAACAGGCAGAAGGAGGCGTGGCAGACCCCATAAAGTATATATATTCTTGATCAGCATCAACAGCCGAGTCGATATAGCCATGTCCGTCTGTCTGTCTGTCCGTCTGTCCCTTTTTGTGTCGCCTAGATCTCATAGACTATAAGAGCTAGAGACACCAAATTTGGCATGTAGGTTCATCTATATGTCCCATTGATCAAGTTTGTTTAAGATTTTTGCCACGCCCCCCTCCGCCTCCGGAAATTGAAATTCAAAATTTCCTGAATATTTCAATCCAATCGGATAATAAACGCGGAAGTTATTCAACAAACAATGTTACGGGCAAAACGAAGAACAAGAGACGCCAGCGACCTCTGTGTTTCTTAACTTATCTTCGTAGTAGCGCCATCTATTGAATGGTACGCAACATTGATAAACAGTCTACAGTGAACGGTTTGCACTCAAAAAGTACTGGGTCTCCTACTGTCGAGCTTGCTTCACTGTAGCTTACTGCACTTTATAATTTTCTTTTATACATTTAAAAATAGTGATTTAAGTTTTTATTTAGCTAGTTTGAAAATAATGTGCCTATTGTAGCTATGTCTTTCAAAAATTGTTCCGCAGACAGCACAAATACAAAACACAAATATAATTAGACGAAAATTTGAGTGGCGTTCTTTACAACCACAGGGTATTCTACTGTCGGGCCCTCCAGACTGAGTGATATATTTTTGACCCAGTACTTTAAAAAAGTACAAATGGGTCCATTACGTTTGTAAAAATGTGCGTAACAGGCAGAAGGAGGCGAGGCAGACCCCATAAAGTATATATATTCTTGATCAGGTCGACAAGCTGAGTCGATATAGCCATGTCCGTCGGTCTGTCTGTTCGTATGAACGAAAGGATCTCAGACATGGTAAGACCTAGGACACCAAATTTGGTATAAGGACTTCCTATATTTGCACGCAGATCAAGTTTATTTCAAATTTTGTATGCCACGCCCCCTTCGCCCACAAATAAGAAAAACACGAATAACTAAAGCTATGTTGCAGCTACAGAATTAAGACTTGGCACGTAAGTATAATGATTAATAGAGTCCGGACCTACCCTGAAAATTTCATCAAGATCAGATAATAAATAAGGAAGATAGAAGCAATTATTCAATTCTTGAATGAAACGTGTTTGTTGTTGCTCGGTTTGCTTATTCGTTTAGTGCATGTATACATTCATATATACAGCATGAAGTGCGCGTTGTGTTAGAGTGAGTTATCGCGCTGTCTCTCCCTCCCTCTCTCAAGATATCTCTGTTTAGATGTTCACACCCAGTCGATCCAGAGGGCACGTACAGACCAAAGTCGCTACGGCCGCAGTACCAAAATTTTACATGAGGTAGGGATCGAACCCTCAAGCTGCAGGCGTCAGCAGCGCGCTCTGTAGTAAGAATCGTTCGATTCAGGGTGCGAATTTCCTACAGCCGCTACGAGCTCAAACGTTTTACTGGGTATGGTACTGACTGCTCTGCACATTACTCAGATTGGAATTCTTGCTGAGAGGTTTGAATTTCCCACGGCAGCTTCCACTACGAGCTCAAGCGGTTTGCTGAGTTTGGTATAGCCTGTGATGCATAGTATTCTGCAAGGAAATCTTCTTAGCTGTAAGGGTTGTCAATACGGTTGCGGTATTCTTAGCTTAGAGTCTAGAGTACGCGATCGGCTACATTTTGTAATGTTGGCAACCCATTTTTTGTGTATTTCTATCAAAGTGTCTTTTGCGCAGCAGTGCTATTTGAACGCGTCTTGGATGAAATATATTCAAAATAAAAACTAATGTATTTACATTATCATTTGATCTCTTTTCAGTATTAATTAATGTAATAATATTAATATTAATTTCATGTTTGAAAATGATTATTTAATAAAACTAAAGAACAAAGTTGAAAAAACTATATGTATGTATACGCTTTATTTCTGCAGCAGTCAGAACACTAGGGAGGGAGAAATACCAGCCAGAAGACCAAGTGGAATATCGAAGAATTCCCAACTAAAATTTCCCTACAGCAGAAATGGAAACTGAAACAGAAATGGAACCTGCAGAATGTGTCTATGACGAGCTCAGGAAAACGTTAGAGTTCGTAGAGGAACCTGCCGTAGGGTAGTGTGGATTTCCTACCGAATTACCCCGGCCACGCTAATGTAAAAGCGAATAGGACTTTTACACGAACTCGGAGTGCAATCCTCTGAGTTGGGCTGCGGCAAATTAGTAAATTGCGGAATATTTCCTTCTGGGGACAGACAAGAGACCGTGGTTCGAATCCCAGAATTGGCGCGCATAAATTCTTTGCTTATTTATTTTTAGACCCAGTACTTTAAAAAAGTACAAATGGGTCTATTAAGTTTGTACAAAAAAAAAATTTGCATTACAGGCAGAAGGAGGCGTGACAGACCCCATAAAGTATACATATTCTGGATCAAAGCGACGAGCTTATTCAATATCCATCTGTAAGTCTGTCTGTTTCTATGCAAACTAGTCTCTCAGTTTTGAAGCTATCTTGATGAAACTTGGTACAGGTCCGTGTTTTTGCTGCACGAGATATGTCGGCATATGAACGATCGGTTCGAAATCAACATTTAGTATGAACAATTATTTTGTTTTTAAGATATCACAACCAAACTCATAGGTTGTATATTTGATACAGTTTTATACATCCTTACCATATTTGGTTCAAATCCGACAACTATATCATATAGCTGCCATAGGAACGATCGGTTCGATGTAAACATTTAGTATGAAAAACATTTTTTTCTCAAGATATCTCAACCAAATATACACATTGTGCGTAGATTTTAAAAAAATCGACTTTGCAAGGCAAAACTGACCTTGGAAAACGTAAGACGCCGTTAGTATATTTATGATTACACACGCACACACGCACAAAATGTACAAAAACAGAGTAAACTGAAACATTAATTTTAAAACAGCTACAACACAAACCAGTTTTTTTTTCAATTTAAGAACATAAAATAAAAACCTTTAGCTTTTTAACTCAAATTCATAAACTTACCTTAGCGACTGAACTGATTGAAGTGCGCTTTTGTTGTAAAATATTCGCACTGCGTGCAGCTGCTCATTGAATACTATTTCTAGAAAGTACCGTTAGATATCCAGAAAAAAAAGGTTTGCCATTAAAAAGTTTGGACATTTTAGAAAAAGTTTGTTTACTTTTTGTAATTTTTTTTTTCTTGTGCTATGTCGACTCGGCTGTATGGAGTATGCCACGCCTCCTCCTGCCCATTACGCACATTTTAGTTTGTACAAACTTAATAAACCCACTTGAACTTTTTTAAAGTACAGGGTCTAAAAATCAAATAGAAATGATATAAGAAAAATGCAGTAAGCTACAGTGGAGCAAGCTCGACAGTAGGAGACCCAGTTCTTTTTGAGTGCAAAAAGTTCACACTAGATTGTTCTTCAATGTTGCGTACCATTCAATAGATGGCGCCCCTAGATAAACATAGACGTCGCTAGCGTCTCTTCTTCTTTTTTTGCCCGTAACATTGTTAGTTGAATAACTTCCGCGTTTTTCATCCGATTCGAATAAAATTCTCTGGACTGGTTTGGACCATAGTGTATATTATATGTTAAATCAAGGTGCTAGCACTAAAGGGGCTCTTGTAATTCGATATTTTATATTTCAATTTCCGGAGCCGGAGAGGAGCGTGGGAAAAATCAAAAACAAACTTGATCAATGGGACTTATAGATAAACGTGCATGCCAAATTTGGGGTCTCTAGCTCTTATAGTCTCTGAGATCTAGGAACTCAAAAAAGGGACTGACGGACATGGCTATATCGACTCCGCTGTTGATGCTGATCAATAATATATGGGGTCTGTCACGACTCCAAACTTAATAGACCCCTTTGTACTTTTTTAAAGTACTGGGTTTAAAAAGGAAGAGGGTGAGATGATGTATCTACTAAGCAACTTGGCGCCATAATCAAATATCAAATGGTCTGTGTAAAGATGTTCTTCGACTTTCCGTTCTCTCTATCTTTCCGACCTTCTCCATTTTCTACGCTAACTCTAATCCGCTTTTATTTTTTTAGTCCCCATCAAGTGAGCCATTTTGTTATATGGCTTTTTTTGAAGGGCTTGCGATGAAACTAAAACTGGAAATGAAATGAAAATCCATATTCACTACCGGGTACGCATTCGCTTGCTTATAAAATAAACATGAGAAGGCGCAAAATCGATAAACATTTGTTTAATAGGTCACAACACCAACGAAAACAACAATAACACAGGAAATAAAGACGACAATGAAGCACGCACCGGCTTTTGTTAAGAAGCATGCCTTACCTACATTTATGCTTAATGGCAACATTTCATTGAATATTAAAAGCTTATGAAATGGTTAGCATAGTTATAATCTTAAAAGTATTTTATTTGCCTGGCATAGTGTTAAAATCGATAGCTTTGCCTAAGTAAACATATTCATAAATTGCCTTGGTCAAATTGAAACTGGACAACTTTGTCTACAATTCGTGCGATTTAAGCTATTTGACTGTACTGCCAAAGAGAAAACCGAAAGATGACTAGAAGCAAACCGGCCCAACCACTTGATATAAAGTTCAAGGACGCTTTTGTAGTTGAGTGAACTCCATGTATTGTTGTTGTTGCCGTTACAATGTTGTACGTGTGAGATCCGAGTTAAACCAAGAAGAAACCGTTTCTTTGGTGTTAAGCCTAGTACCCAGCAAAGATTTGGCAGGAGGTAACTAAAAGCGCCAAATATTTTGCTGGTAGGCAGCTAAAAGCAGAGTAGCCAACACAACACATACAAATAGAGCGCAAGCGTTGGCGCGCCAAAGTTTGGATACCCTTGCAGTGCCCTGTATAAGCCGTGAGATGTTTTACAAAATATGTTAAATGTTGATTTCGAACCGATCGTTCCTATGACAGCTATATGATATAGTAGTCCGATTTACACCAAATTTGGTCAGCTTGTTTAAAACTTAATCAAACACACAATCTGTGAATTTGGTTGAGATATCTTGAGTAACAGAAACGTTTTTCATACTAATTGTTGATTCCGAACCGATCGTTCCTATGGCAGCTATGTAATATAGTGATCCGATCCGGGCGGTTCCGACATATGTACTGCCTGCAGCAAAAAGACGGACTTGAACCAAATTTCATCAAGATAGCTTCAAGACTGAGAGACTAGTTTGCATATAAACAGACGGACGGACAGACAGACGGACACTGTTTACAACCCGTTTAATGCACTTGTTAAACGGGGGCCCCAAAGTGAACTTTTACCTTTAGTTGACACTTGTTGTGAAAATACAAGGAGCGAATGTTGAGTTAAGCATCTACAAATGCCCATAAGGCACTAATTTAGTTTTTTTCTGTTAAGCGCACGTTGACTCGCTTTTAACCTTTGAAATTAATCTAGTGCTTCACATTTGGTCATAAAACACCAAAGCTCAGACAAAATCAAAAGAGACTAAAACCCTATACTAGGTTGAGCACAATTTGTTGAATTAAGAGGTAACACCACTGTAATCGTTGTTTTTTGAACTCTTTTTTAAGCAGAAGAAATAGGGGCAATTGAATTAAATTTTGGGGATGTTGTACGTACGTACGTGTTTTTCTGCTATACTTATGTAGATTTACAGGAATTTTTTTTTCCCAAGTTTGAAATTTACACCGCTTATGCTGCGTACCTCGGAGGCCTTCCAGCGGAAACCGTCTCAGGGAGCCGGTGTTATCGCCGGTGTTTTTTTGTGTTCATTAAAATATGTTTAACAATATCCCCAAATTTAATTCCCTTACTCCTGTTCCTTCTAGTCTAAATAGCGAAAAATGGTTAAAAAACAACTATTAAAAATAATCGATGATAGTCGCTCTGTGGGGGAAAATGATTTCCAAACTTAATTTTTTTTTACCTTATTCTAAAATAGTTAAACTGTTTAACAAGCCAAAAAAAAAATTATTGATTTTTTTAATTTAATTTTACAGTGGTGTAACTCCTTAAATTTTTGAGTGGAGCAAGCTTGACAGTAGGAGACCCTGTACTTATAGGAAAAAGCAAAAAGTGATGAAAAGCGAAACCATTTTCTAAATGTCGCCAGTTAAACAATTTTTTGAGTGCAACGCGTTCACAAAATGTTCACAATGTTGTGTACCAAAAAGTTCAATATGTTTCAACAGCCAAACGAACAGATCTCACGCACCCCTTAGAAGCTCGCTTCACGGTGCTCAACATTCAAATTAAATAAATAATAATTAAGTGATTAATAGAAAAGTTAAGACGAGTATTTACAATCATCATGCAAAAATTTTGTGATTGCGATAGATGAAAATCCATTACAAAAAATATATGTTAGAATATACTGATTATGATGTTTTGTTATTGATAATGTAATTATAAAGCAATAAACCTTAGATTTTAAGTTGAAATTTAGTGGAAGGGGTGCATAGAAAACAAACTAGAGGAGATTCTACCTGTTTATAATCAAAATATAATGGAAAAGGGCATTAATATATTTGTATTTGTACGTCGCGACGTTGCCTAAAATTCCAACAAAATCACAATTTATAGACCCTGTACTTAAAAAAAAAGTACTCTTCACCAGGACAATGCACCGTGTCACAAATCCATGAATGCTTCTGCATCCCCAATATTCTCCTTATATGGACCCCAGCAAGTTTTTCCTGTTATCTGATCTAATGAAGAGGTAATCGCCGAAGCTAAGATCCATTTTGAACCAAAAGACAACAGTTGGAAGCTGTATCGCACTCAATGGTAACTTGGTTTATAAAAATGTAAATTTTGACAAAAAAAAAAATAAAAAATATAGCGCATATTTGGATACCCTTGCAGTGCCCTGTGTAAGCCGTCAGATTTTTTACAAAATTTGTCAATTGTAGATTTCGAACCGATCGTTCCTATGGCAGCTATATGATAAAGTAGTCCGATTTACACCAAATTTGGTCAGCCTGTTTAAAACTTAATCAAACACACAATGTGTATATTTGGTTGAGATATTTTGAAAAACCCAACAGTTTTTCATACAAAATGTTTATTTCGAACCGATCGTTCCTATGACAGCTATATGATATAGTTATCCGATACGGCCGGTTTTGACATATGTACTGCGTGCATCAAATAGACGGACCTGTACCAAGTTTCATCAAGATAGCTTTGAAACTGAAAGACTAGTTTGCATAGAAACAGGCAGACAGACGGACATTGCTATATAGACTCAGCTCGTCGCCCTGATCAAGAATATACTATATATACTTTACGCTTTACCAACTTCGTGACAAAATTAAAAAATGCAGTAAGCTACAGTGGAGCAAGCTCGACAGTAGGAGACCCAGTACTTTTGAGTGCAAAGCGTTCACTAAAGATTGTTCTTCAATGTTGCGTACCATCAATAGATGGCGCCACTTGATAAACATAGAGGCAGCTAGCGTCTCTTCGTCTTCCTTTTGCCTGTAACATTGTTGGTTAAATAACTTCCGCGTTTATCAACCGATTGGAATGAAATTTTCAGGACAGGTTTGGACTATAGCGAGTATTATGTATACCAAAATACCAAGGTTCTCTCGTAATTCGACTTTGAAATTTTGTTTTTCAATTTTCGGGGGCGTAGAGGGGCGTAGCAAAAATCTAAAACAAACTCGTTCTATGCAAGATACAGATGAACGTACATGCCATTGGTCTCTCTAGCTCTTATAGTCTCTGAGATCTAGGCGACACAAAATCGGACAGACGGACATCGCTATATCGACTCGGCTGTTGATGCTGATCAAGAATATATGTACTTTATGGGGTCTGCCACGCCTCCTTCTGCCTGTTACGCACTATTTTTTTTGCACAAATTTAATAGATACATTTGTACTTTTTAAAGTACTGGGTCTAAAAAGCCTCTGCAAGGGTATAAAAATGTTTTTCTTTAAAACGATACAAACTTTTCAGCCCAACTTTTATTTCAAACTTTGAATGCTGGTCTCTGCAAGGTATACAATCTTTGGCGCGCCAAAGATAGCTTACGTTATATTAACTTAATTTTCTTTTTGAGTGCTTTTCACTTTTTTCGCAATCGTTGCGTTGCCATTTTTAATTGACAGTTTCGATTTTTTTTGGGGATGCGTGCGGGGCACGTCATGGATATTGGCCAGTTGGCAGCGACTATCATTTATCTCTCCTCGGCAAGTGAAAGTTTGCGAGAAAGGGTCATTGGCATTGTTGCTGTCAAACGTTACTGGGCAACAATGTTGATATTATAAGCATAAGCTTACAACAATAGGCAATCCTATGAATCATAAAGTAAGACACATGCACACACATATGGTATGTGTGTATAAGACTGTCGAACTGTACAATGCGAAAAATTCATTAAGTTACGCCACTTGGTAATAGCACAGAGAGAGTACAAAGATATCGATTGAAATGTACTTATAAATGTCGAATGTTTACTTCTGAAAGCACTAGTTTACAGCCTTTTTGCCTTAGAGCCCTAAGTATTTTTCCCGTATAGATTTTGATCTCTAAAACATGAAAAAATATCTTAAAAATTTGTTCATAGAGTAATTCTTGAGATATTTTTTTTTTTTAATGTTTTTATAGATGACTCAGCTTAATCGGGTATAAATTGTAAGCGCGATTACCGTTTTCGCAAAAAAAAAAATATTGCGCAAGCTAACTTTGGCGCGCCAAAGTTTGGATTTTTTACAAAATTTGATAAATGTTGATTTCGAACCGATCGTTCCTATGGCAGCTATATGATATAGTAGTCCGATTTACACCAAATTTGGTCAGCCTGTTTAAAAATTAATCAAACACACAATGTGTATGTTTGGTTCAGATATTTTGAGAAACAAAAACTCAATGTTGTTTTCGAACCGATCGTTCCTAAGGCAGCTATATGATATAGTAGTCCGATTTACACCAAATTTGGTCAGCCTGTTTAAAACTTAATTAAACACACAATGTGTATATTTGGATGAGATATCTTGAGAAACAAAAAAGTTTTTCATCCTAAATGTTTATTTCTAACCGATCGTTCCTATGGCCGCTTTATGATATAGTTATCCGATCCGCCCGGTTCCGACATATGTACTGCGTGCAGCAAAAAGACGGACCTGTACCAAGTTTCTTTACAAACTGCTCAGCGTGCTAGCCGCTTTTTGCACTGTGTTAGGGTAAGACACCGATAGTATTTCATACAGCAGTAAGAAAAGTCGCGCGATTTTTACAAAAAAATAAAGTGCAGTAAGCTGTAGAGCATGCTCGACAGTAGGAGACCCAGTACTTTTTGAGTGCAAACCGTTCACTATAGACTGCTCATCAATGTTGAGTTCCATTCAATAGGTGGCGCCACTACAAAGATAAGTTAATAAACACAGAGGTCGCTAGCGTCTCTTCTTCTTGAACGTAATATTGTTAGTTGAGTAACTTCCGCGATTATTATCCGATTAGAATGCAATTTTCATTATTATATGTACCAAAAACCAAGGCGCTAGCATCAAAGGTGCTCTTGTAATTCGACTTTTTTCGAAATTTTATATTTCAATTTCCGTGGGCGGAGGAGGGCGTGGCAAAAATTTAGAACAAACTTATTCAATGCAAGATGCAGATGAACATAATTGCCAAGTTTGGTGCCTTTAACCCTTATAGTCTCTGAGATCTAGATGTTCAAAAAAGGGACAGACAGACAGACCGGCATGGCTATATCGACTCGGCTGTTGATGCTGATCAAGAATATATATACTTTATGGGGTCTGTCACGCCTCCTTCTGCCTGTTACGCACATTTGCACAAATGTAATAGACCTATTTGTACTTTTTTAAAAACAAATTTCTTCATACAAAATTTAAATAAATGATATAGTGGTCCAATCTTGACCAAATTTTTACAGAATGTTACAATGAGTAAGAAATACATAATCTGTGTTTGGTTAAGATAGCTAAATAAAACAACGAAGATCTTTATACAAAATTTTAATTTGCATCTGATTGTTCCTATGGCAGCCATATGATATAGTGATCCGATCTTGACCAAATTTTCACTGAATATTGCAATGAGTAAGAAATACATAATCTGCGAATTTGGTTAAAAAAAACAACGAAGATATTCATACAAAATTGTAAACTGCATCTGATTGTTCTTATGGCAGCTAGTAGTAGTGATCCGATATTGACCAAATTTTCACAGAATGTAACAGTGAGAAAGAAATACATAATCTATGAATTTGGTTAAAATAGCTTAAAAAACAAAAAAAAATTTCATACTAAGCAATTTTTACCTTTGCCCCCATTTTAGCCCCTTTTAGTGGAGATATCAAAAAATCCCGTCTTATTGAACGATAATTATGTCTCAGCTATGTTGCGTGAAAATTTCAGCTCGATACCTTTAGCCGTTTGGCCTACAGCTTGATGACTCAGTCAGTGAATCAGTGAGGACAAAGAGTTTTAAATATATAGATTAATTAGCAAAATATATAAAAAAGTTAATAAAATAAAATGGTTTGAAAATGCGCGCTAAGCGATGAAATAGAAATAGACACCTTACAACGCTGCTCTAAGCAATATAGTGCACTGAGCAGCTGGAACGCTGAGCAGTTTGTATGGGAGTCGGTACCTTATCGGTTCCAATATCTCGAGATCCGAGCCGAAAGTCAAAAAATTTTATTTAATTTTTTCGATTTGTTCTACGTGTTCTACCGGAATCCATCGTCAGATCTTGTCGCACCGGAAACCGTAATATCCCCGAAATACATTATCTGTGAAATTGGTTGAGATAGCTCAAAAAACTAAAAAAAAAATTGCATACTAAGAAATTTTGACGTTTGACAAGTGAACAATAATTATTTCTCAGCTATGTTATGTGAAAATTTTAGCTCCATATCTTGAACCGTTTGGCCTACAGCGTAATCAGTCAGTCAGTCAGTCAGGACAAAGAGTTTTCATTAAATATATAGATATGATATGCCTAATAAAATAAATATATTATATGATTATAATGTATCATCGGGCCAAAAAACATTGTTATTATTTTATTTAAAAGTTTAAACTTTTAATTTATTTTGCTAATGAGCAGCACCAACAGCTGATTTGTATCAAGCGGTCACAATTACAGTGTAGATAATACGTATATCGATATCGAACACGCATATCGATTAGCAAAGCACTAAGTACACAAAAAATATACAACTTTGAGTTGATTTTTTGAATTAAATAATTATAGTAGGGAAAAAAGTTTATTGGTATTTCGTAGCCTATTATATAAGCTAATAAATAAAGAAAAAAACTTCAATTAAATGAAGTTATAGAAAAAATAGATTAGAAGTTAGAAAAAAACTCAAAAATTTCCTGCTCATCAAATTGGCACACAAATTTAGAGGTGTCGATTCTTTCGGAAAAGATTTTTTTATGTTTTTTTGTTACATTTCAATAAATATTATTGAATTTAATATATTTTATAAAAAAGAGGGAGGTGAAAATAGTTAAATATTTGAAAAATGCTACCTTATTTACCAGATAAGTTAATCAGACAAGAAACCAGCTAAAACAGCTCAAATAGTGAAAAGTTATAAAAAAAATTGCCTATAATGCACTTGCATTTGTTCAAAGGAGTTCATATTATTTGAATGAAGGCAAGGATAGGAAGCCAAAGCCTCGAAAGACCGATTTCAGCTTGGAAGGATCATAGTCCCAAATAGTAAGGGTGACTATTTTGGGTCGGATAGTGAGATTATGGTGGAAATCGATGAAGAGTGCGGTCCTAAACTATTCAGAAATCTAGTCTCCACATGTTTAAATAAAGTTTCTCTCTTTGGACACATCAGCAGCAGAAATCAGCTCCTGTCCAAGCTCAATATAAAGAGACGATTTTTCGTTGCAAAGGCCTACAAGGACAACAATGCTCAGTTTTCGAAAAAATTTTTCTAAAGTGATGAAATTCCACAAAATAGGATTGGAAATGATGGAAAACCATATTTGCATCCTCAAAAGTGCTAGTCTCTTCATCCAAGGTACACAACCAAAATATTCAAGAGTGAAGGAGGCAAAATAATGTGTTAGGGTGCACTTGCTTGGTCTGGTATGGGCTCGCTCGTCCAGAATAAAGCCTATATGTACCGGTTTTATTATTTGGACATTTTTAAGAACACAATGGAACTGTATTCATTTGAGAACTGGCTAGAGAAATCGACCTTTTTGCTCGACTATGGCCCTAAGCATGCGGTCAAGAGCGTTTATACGTGGCTGCAAGAAGAAAATCTTTCGGTCCTGGACTGATCGGTTCAAAGCCCCGATTTAAAACTTATTAACAACTTTGAAACAATGTAAAAGTGACTGATTCTACAAAAAAAAATTTGAAAATTTGGATGATTTGTAGGCTGGAGTGCAAAAATCTCGATTTTCCATCCCAAGGGAAACTTTCAAAAAGCTGGCGTAAAGTATAAGTCCAAGAAGTCACGTAATTATTGATAATTGTGAATGTAGTGCCGAATACTAAAATCGAGTATTATTTTTCTTTCAAAAACATAACCTATTAATTCGTAAAAATGATTTGTTTAAAAGTGTGAAATTTTTGAGTTTTTTTCTTAATTCTTATACATTTTTTCTATAACTGCTATTAATTGAAGTTTTTTTCTTTATTTATTAGCTTATATAATAGGCTACGAAATACCAATAAACTTTTTTCGCTACTATAATTATTTAATTCAAAAAATCAACTCAAAGTTGTATATTTTTTTGTGCCAATTGTATGAGCATGGCTGTATATATAATTACATTATAATCTTATAATATATTTATTTTCTTAGACATATCATTTTAATTATATTAAATAAAGCCTAATTAACTTGTTTGGTATTTATGACTTTTCAAAAACTGCGGTATTAAAGCAGTAACCTCCAATTGAACGTCGGTAATTCCCCCACAGCACATTTTCCCCAAATTTTACTATTTAAAAGGTCCTAATTTCGGCTAACAGTGCTATGTTAAGTCTAAGAGTGCCATTTGAGTTTAGCAGAACGATAGACCCTTACGTAACGAGAAGTGTAAACCAACTTTAAAATGAAAAAGGGAAACAATTTTCGCGTTTTTTTATGTGGATTTTTTTATTTCCACGGCGTTTCAGGTCGAGTGTAAATACTGCTTTAGCTATTCTTCACCATACAAAACAACGTGCTAGAGCTTTAGCAGTGCATTAGTTTGACTGCTTGTCGTTTTGCGTCTTATTCTGTTTTTACCAAGGCTGCAAACCGGTTCCAACCCGATCCTCGCAGAACTGGTTCGGTTCTGGTTCTTTGGATTAGGCAAAATTGCTTTGAAAACTCTATCAAAACCAACGTCATGGAAAAAGTGTCGAGGTGTCCGCTAAGGGAGTTTTCACTGTAGCTGGATTTCGATAACTTATTTGCCGTGCCACAAAAGTAAGAAAGATCGAAAAATTACTGTTCAATTCAACTGTTACTTATTGCTTAAACGAAGCTGTGTCTTTTACTTCTGCTTTAAAAAATTCAAATTAAATAAGAAACTTAAATAAAAAAATACAGTAAGCTACTTTGGAGCAAGCTCGACAGTAGGAGACCCAGTACTTTTTGAGTTCAAAGCGTTCACTATTGATTGTTCTTCAATAATGCGTACCAAACAATAGATGGCGCCACTACGAAGTTAATAAACACAGACGTCGCTAGCGTCTCTTCTTCTTCCTTTTGCCTGTAACATTGTTAGTTGAATAACTTCCGTGTTTATCATCCGATTGGAATGAAATTTTCTGGACAGATTTGGATCATAGTGTATATTATATGTACCAATAATATATTATGTACCAAATCAAGCTAACATTAAAGGGGCTCCTTTAATTCGACTACGAAATTTTGTATTTCAATTTCCGGGGGCGGATAGGGGCGTGGCATAAATCTAAAACAAACTTGATCAATGGGAGATATAGATGAATCTGCATACCAAATTTGGTGTCTCTAGCTGTTATAGTCTCTGAGATCTAGGTGTTCATATTTTCGAAATTTTGATCAGCCGTATACTATCCGTTTATTATCCGATCCGGACATGATTGGACTATAGAGTTTATCATGTATGCCAAAAATCATATCGCTAGCATTAAAGGTGCTTTCGTTATTCGACTTTGAAATTTTGTTTCAAATTTACGGGGGCGGATGGGGGCGTGGAAAAATTCTAAAACAAACTTTATCAATGAAAAATATTGCAAATTTGCCAAATTTGGGGTCTCTAGCTCTTATAGTCTCTGAGATCTAGGAACTCAAAAAAGGGACTGACGGACATGGCTATATCGACTCCGCTGTTGATGCTGATCAAGAATATATATACTTTATGGGGTCTGCCACGCCTCCTTCTGCCTGTTACGCACATTTTTTTTTTGCACAAACTTAATAGACCCATTTGTACTTTTTTGAAGTACTGGGTCTAATTAAAGTACAAGCATATCAGAAATCTATTAAATAAACACTTTGAAATAAAATAAATAATAAATGAAAACTGGACTATTTTTTAACTTAAATATAAATGTTATGAATATAAACATATTTTTGTTTAGGTAAAAATACATGCATTAAAACGTTCTTAGAAAATATTTCTTAGTTTAACATTTCTTGGATCCATATCTTTTCAATCTTTAAGAACGCGTTATTGTTGTATTAAAAATTACTTTATCAATTATGCGCATAAATGTTTTTGATTTTCACATAGCAGTAGACACATACACATAGATCAGGGGTGCGCAAAGCTGCCTTATGGATGTGCACGCACCAATACAAACATAGAAAGTCGCACATACACATGTAACGATCAGTTTTTTTTATTTCAATGTGTACACTGACAAAAATAAGAACATTGCAGTTCATATATAAAGTTTTCGGCGAAGAGAACACTTGCCAGTTGATCACACATTTTAAGAACCTGTGGAAAAAAACTTTCCAGTGTACAGCAAACGAAAAGACAACAACAAAATACATTTGGAATAGCGAAGACAAAACAAAGCATCAAAATTGTTGTTGGTTTGCAAGAAGCGAAGGTTCGGCGTAAAGCGTGCAGTGAAAATTTGTTTTTGCTTTGCAGGCAACGAAAAATAGGGGAGGGTAAAGGACGCAAAATTGTTTGTGTAATTTGCAATGTGCGCCAGAACCTTACCAGTGTGCAAGCCTCATTCTCCCATAAGCTATGTGCAAAGCAAAAACAAATGTGCGTCGTGTGCATAGGCGCTGCGCACCCCTGACATAGATATTAAAAGAACTTAGTGATGTAAAAAAAACATCGAAACATCGATTGATCAATTTTTGCACAAACGATTTTTGAGGTTTTTAACTCAACTTATTTTTTGCCGATTAATCGAATTACATAAATTAATTTTTATGAAAAATCGTCCGTTTTGAACATCCTTAGCACACGCTACAAAATACACGCGCTGTGTCCAAATTTCACTCATAAAAAAGTTAAGGTTTACAATTATGCTATAGTAATTGTGAGCTATATTATTAACGTATATGTATATAAATAACATAATTACATTATGTTACTGATCGCGATGTGAGTGAAAATGTGTTTTGTGTTCATGCACTTTTCGGTGTATTTATATGCATATAAAAAATCGATCGATCGATGTTGAATTTTCCGATGTTTCGATCAATCAATATTTGCATAGGCGATTTTAACAATCCAATTTTAAAATCGATGTTCAGTTTGGATATATATCACTAAGAGAACTTATAAAATATGCAACCAGCAAAGAGGAAGGAATAGGGGGCTCCATAAACCGGTCCGCGAACAGAGCCTTTATATAACTCTATGGTTTGAACCACCGAACCTCCCCCAAATTTTGGAGTTTTGAAGCCTTGGTTTTTACAATGGGAAGCATCATTAGATTTTTCCTTTAAATCATGCGGCGCATCATTGGCAAGTGTTGCCGTATTCTGTTAGTATTTTTTTATTGCTGAAATTTTTCAGGGTATCGATGTGGTATCGACAGCAAACAGCTTTTTTTTCGTCTAATACGATAGGCAATAGTATATTCACTTGTATTTCAAACTAGGGGTTTGCCCCTGCTCGCTTCGCTCGCCAACCCCGGCTCGCTACGCTCGCTGAAATCTCGGGGAAAAATGTGGAGTGAAAATAGGAAACATTTCTCACAGCTATAGCCAGACCTTATGTCATTTCTAATTAGATAGCGGGAATTGTAAATTCAATTTTTCCCTGTAGTTGGACTTAAGATTAAAGTAATAAGTAGTACTTTATATAATATAGAGAATTTACATTCTCGCTGCTCGCTGTTTTAAAGTTTTCGCTGCAATTGGATTATTGCAGCAAGAGCGAGTAACAGTGCAATATACTGAAAATTAATTTTGAAAGTCGCAATACTAATGAATCGTAACACCCCCCCCCCCCCATCCCCCACCCCATCACCCTGTCCATCTTCTTTTGATTGTTTATTAATAGCATTAAAAGCCACGGTTCCTATGGCAGCTATACGATATAGTGATCCGATCTTGACCAAATTTTTACAGAATGTTACAATGAATACGAAATCCATAATCTGTGAGTTTGGTTGAGATATCTCAAAAAATATCAAAGATCTTCATACAAAGTTTTAATTTGCATCTGGTTGTTCCTATGGCAGCTATATGATATAGTGGTCCGACCTGACCAAATTTTCTCAGGATGTAGCAGTGAGTAAGAAATACATAATCTGTGAGTTTGGTTGAGATATCTCAAAAATAACAAAGATCTTCATACAAAGTTTTAATTTGCATTTGGTTGTTCCTATGGCAGCTATTTGATATAGTGGTCCGATCTTGACCAAATGTTCTCAGGATGTAGCAGTAAGTAAGGAATACATAATCTGTGAGTTTGGTTAAGATAGCTCAAAAAACAAAAAAAATTTCATACTAAGCAATTTTGACCTTTGACCCCCATTTTAGCCCCTTCCAGTGGGGATATCAAAAAATCCCGTCTTATTGCACAATAATTATGTCTCAGCTATGTTGTGTAAAAATTTCATCTCAATATCTTGAACCGTTTAGCCTACAGCGTGATGACTCAGTCAGTCAGTCAGTCAGTCAGTCAGTGAGGACAAAGAGTTTTATATATCTAGATAGAAGCACAAAAGACAAAATTCAAAGTGTTAAAAGCATTTTTGAAAGTGCACTGCAATTACCAATTGCACCATACAAAACATTTACCAGTTTAGAACTCACAATAGTCTCTATTTCAATAACAAAATGTATGTTACAGGGGTAGTGTTTGTAGCGTCCTTACATTGCCGCCGGTAAGCAAAAAACGATATCTTACCGACAAAGCTGCTTACACTGGACACAATGCCTATAAAAATTTAAAAATATTCTCTTATTTTGTTGACCATTTCTGCATATATACGCATATTTTTCTGGCCCACTCAGATCATTCAATACGTCCCCCATATTTTCATAAAAAACGTGCCCTTGTCCACCATTAACCTTTTGCGCTTTGCGGTTATTGTTTCCTCTTACTTTAAAAAACATAAGTAATAGAAATAAAACAAAGTAACATAAAAGTATATAATTGCGCCATTTTCAATATTCCATATCATCTGTTTTTGTTGTCGATTACCTAATTTTTAATCGAAATTAGCCAGCATTGCCACACTTTCCGTCAACAATTTTGCCACAATTTTTGACGTACTGACAGCGGCACGCCGTTTTACAGATATATTTGAACCCAACTGTCACAATTTTTGTATGGTAGCGACAAACTTGCCGGCATCAAAGCGGCAATTTTTCGTTACGCTGCTATACCGGCGGCAGTGTAAGAACGCTATTAGGGATATAAAAAGAGGACTATTATTGAGAACATAATAATTGGGTTCCTGTTAACAATTGTGTGTAACAGGTGATTTATTATAAACATTTACTTCTAAAAAATTTCAATTTCATATTCAGCACAAGTGCATTTCTGCCTACGTTGCCGTATACTGATTCTCAGTGAATGCGGCTTATCTGTCACACACACGCACATACACATGCACACAGACTAACCAAATGTTTTCTTGTTGTTTATACATATTTATTGTGCTACACGGCAATGTCAAGCTTTGTATAATTTTCCACGCAATCATTATTTATAGGGCCTTACCTTTTGAAAAAATTAACGACGAAAAGTCCCTAAAGTCAGCAGATCAGTTTTTTTTCTTACTGATTTCTTAATTTTTTTTCCGTCACTTATTTCACATCTGCAGGCAGAGTCAGAGTTGCGCTCTTTCGTTGTGGTTTGTCGTTGTATTTGCCTCCAGTACTTTATTTTTCACTCACTATCACAACCACCTGCACAACTTGCGATTTTGTTGGCTTTAGCTATACATTCAAAACATAGAGAACGTGAAATAATACTTGAAGTTTTTTGCACCGATTTACTTTACTGTATTTAATCCCGTCTTTTTTGGTTGCGCTTTAGCCCCTGACAGAAGTTACGCCCACTTTACAGTGGACTCCAGAGATGAGCGAATTTAATTGTATACCTGTGACCTGTGAAAAATCACAGGTACTCAAAAACCGAAAGTAACAAGCATTGAATATTCATTTGCATATTTCTTTTGGATCGAAATTTGCAACTGAATTGTAAAATGGCCTATCTATGCAAAATTGACAGTGACTCAAACAGTCACAATATCTTATCTCTAGCTTCCACTACAAATAAATGATTCGCCTTGGCTTTGTTGATGTGTTGAAAGTAAACTCTCATAACAAACGTGTGCTTTTAAATTCACAACTGTTAATATTAATTATTTTCATACTATTTAATTTATGTACTTGATTTAATGTCAAATATAGAGTAAAACACATCGCTAAACAATAGTGCGTACCATAGAAAACCCGATCGACTATTGACTAGAGTTGGGTCGTTTCGTTCTGAATAAGTTCAATTGAACGGGTCATCAAAACGAACGAATGAACTTATTCAGTACTTCATGAACTTGATCGTTCATTTTGTTCAGTTGGTCCGTTTTCGATTAACGAATCTTTCTTCAACTTACTCAGACCCTGGAGTCGGATAAAAGATTTTTTTAAAGCTTTGTAAAGTTTTTGTTTGCAAATAAAATGTCGAAATGAAAGCGAAGTGATGTTTGGAAACACTTTATTGGAAGTGAGGGTGGAAAGACCGGCAAATGAATGTATTGCAAATTGGAGCTGAGTAAAGCTGGAGGCTCCCAGAGCAATTTGACGCGCCATCTTAAACTAAAACATCCTACCGTCATTAAGCTCTTTGGTTACAGTTGCTGGCCAGCATATGATTACAAATTTTATTATCAAGTCCACTAATCTCTTCAGTAAACGATTTGTTCATTAACAGCTGACCAACTGACTAGAAAGACATATCTATTCATATCGTTCATGGTTTATGAACAGATATCAACTGAATAGAAAGACCTTTTCATATCGTTCATCGTTCCCCGTTCATCGTTCATGAACAACTGAATGATAAGCGCTGTTCTTCTTCTGCAAATTGAACGAGAAATCCCACCTCTACTGCTGCCTAGTAGAGTTGTGTCGTTTCGCTCTGAATAAGTTCAAATGAACGGATGAATGAACTTATTCAATACCCCAATTGGAGCAAACGCATCCTCGTGTTTAAATGCACTATAATAAGGAAAATGAGGCGACCGCCCAGTAGATCCAGAGGGTACGTACAGACCAAAGTCGCTACGGCCGCAGTACCAAAATTTTACATGAAGTAGGGATCGATCCCTCAAGCTGCAGGCTGTCAGCAGAGCGCTCTGTAGTACCCAGAAGGAAATATTCCGCAGAAAATGTACTAATTTGCCGCAGCCCGACTCAGAGGATTGCACTCCGAGTTCGTGTAAAAGTCTCATTCGCTTTTACATTAGCGGCCGGGGTATTGGTGAAATCCACATACCTAAATACGTTTCCGCTCATATCTTCACATTGTGCCCGAGTTCGCTAATTTATTGAATAAATTCTACATGAAATTCGGCTTCCTCAACATTATCTACTGTTTTTTTACTTTATTCTGTATTCTATAAATACAATTTCACACGAACTTAAGAGTAATTTACTGAACACTATGACAGCTAAGAAATTAAAGCTTTGAATATATTTCACTATTAGTACATGTAGTTCTTATGTTCAAAATGTTTCACCCACATAAAATTAGTAACCTGTATTACATGACATTATAATGCAAGAGATGCGGTGCTACATGCACTAGCATGTCCAACATACTTCATGTAGACTTTTGAGTACACGCAACGTATTGACAACTCTTCTTACGCTATGGGAAATTAAACATCTGATTTAGAATTCCAATCCTACAGCTAACATGCAGAGCTAGCAGTTCCATCTCAGTAAAGCTGTTCATGCGCGTACCGACAGCTGTTGAGACTCGCACGCTGATCAAACGACTCTTACTATAGAGTCACAGATGCGGTGACAGCCTGCAGCCTGAGGGATCGATCCCTACTTCATGTAAAATTTTGGTACTGCGGCCGTAGCGACTTTGGTCTGTCGTGCACTGGATCGACTGGGTAAGAATCGTTTGATTCAGGGTGCGAATTTCCTACAGCAGCTTCCGCTACGAGCTCAAGCGGCTTTGCTGAGATTGCTATAGCCTGGGCAGCATAGATTCTGCTAGGAAATCTTCTCAGCTGTAAGGGTCGTCAATACGTTTGCGGTACTCTTAGCGTAGAGCCGTAGAGTACTGCTATCGGCTCATTTTGTTATGTTGGCAACCCATTTTTTGTGTATTTCTATCAAAGTGTCTTTTGCGCAGCAGTGCTATTTGAACGCGTCTGGGATGAACAACGCATTTATAAATGGGTAAGTCTTAGTTTTTCTTGCATTATATTGTGTAATTGTTTTATACAGGTACCATGGAATTCGTTAATATTGGCCATTATGTGGGTTAATTTAAATGCGTTAATAAAATACTGTAACCACATGAAATGTAAGTATACACAAATAATAGTGAAATATATTCAAAATAAAAACTAATGTACATATATACATTTTCGTTTCATCTCTTTTCAGTATTAATTAATTTAATAATATTATTCTTAAGTTCATGTATGAAAATGTTTATTTAATAAAACTAAAGAATAAAGTAAAAAAAAATATATGTATGTATACGCTTTTATTTCTGCAGCAGCCAGAACCCTAGGGAGGGAGAAATGCCAGCCAGAATTCCAAGTGGAATTTCCAAGAATTCCCAACTAGAATTTCCCTACAGCAGAAATGGAAACTGAATTTCCTGCAGAATGTGTCTATGACGAGCTCAGGAAAACGTAAGAGTTCGTAGCGGAACCTGCCGTAGGGTAGTGTGGATTTCCTACCGAATTACCCCGGCCACGCTAATGTAAAAGCGAATAGGACTTTTACACGAACTCGGAGTGCAATCCTCTGAGTTGGGCTGCGGCAAATTAGTACATTTTTCTGCGGAATATTTCCTTCTGGGTAGCGATCATTGACTATTTAAATGCAGTAACGAGAGAATTTTCACTTGGGAATTCTAACGCGCGGGCATGTTTTTAGTGATGCTATAAATTGAATAGCCCTATATGTGTGTATGTTGTTGTTGTTGTTACTGGCTTCACCGTCGGTGTATGTAAGTGTCCAGAACAGTTAGACAAAGTTATTGTCTTTTGTTAGTTTTTAATTGATTTGCAAACTGCAAAGCGAAAGAGTATGTTGCTTTTTATGCAAATAATTACGGCGTGTCTTCCGTTGTTAGTTAACAATTTTAGTGGATTTTAGTGACCTTTTTAATGTTTAAATTAAGAGTTTTAGCTGACTCGAGGTCTAAGTGTAATAATGTCGACCCACTAAAATTGTTAAATAAATTTACTTTATTAATTCATTGAAGTATTCAATTATATTTTTATTTTTTTTTATTGTAAATGGTATTTTTTATTTTACTTTTATATAAGAACATTTACAATAACGTTTTTTTATTGTTTCCTTATCTATTCAATATTTGATTTTTTTTAATTTACATTTACATTTACATTACATTACATTTTTAATAATACAGTTTTATACAGTTTTACAGTTTTAATAAATATTTAATTAAGATGTAGTTATATGTTTTTTTTAAAAACTGAACCAATGTGGGAAACGAACTTGAGACTCAAGCTTTCAGAGTCGGGTTCTGTATCCAGTGGGCTACGATGAAATATTTTTATCCTATGCTAAATTGCATTCATTTTCTACATAAAAAAAAGACATGCTGACACTGACGTACAAAATGACAGAAATCTCAATGATAGTGAATTTAATCGGTGCTCATATCACCCAACTATCCTAAGTCTATCCCGTTTACAACCACTCCAATTCCAGTTGTTTTATACTACTTGTAAATCTATTTGTTTGTTATACTATTTGAGAACAGGGGCTGCTTGAGTCACCCAAATGTAGTCCTTTTGTAACTTATTTCAGTCCTATCCTATTTCAACTACTTTTGAGGCAGTCTCATAGTGACAGTCACCGACTAAGTAACCCAGATCTAGCACGTTTGCAACCAGTCAAATTCACGTACCTTATTAACTAGTCCTGGAACTATTTTGTTTTAAACTATATGTTTTTGAGACTAGTTGAGAAATACTAGTAATAGAACTAGTTGTTTTTGAGACTAGTTAACAAATTCCCTGCAGGGTGGATGCGGCAAACGCAATAGACGCAGTATTAAACTACATCGTTCATTTCGCTCAGGTGGTCCGTTGCTCATCAAAGAATTTGTTTGCCTAATATTGCGTTTACACACGACGATGCATTCGCTCCAATTGGGAAAATAAAGCGACGCACGTCACTTGCCATGCAACAATTCTGCGTCGCTACCCAGTCGATCCAGAGGGCACGTGCTGACCAAAGTCGCTGCGGCCGCAGTGCCAAAACTTTACATGAAGTAAGGATCAATCCCGCTGCGCGCTTAGTAGTTAGAATCGTTCGATTCAGGGTGCGAATTTCCTACAGCAGCTTCCGCTACGAGCCATAACGTTTTACTGAGTTTTGTACAGCCTGCTCTGCATAGTAGGTTTCAATTACCCACGGCAGCTTCCGCTACGAACTGAAGCGGTTTGCTTACTTTGACAGAATTGCTGTGGCTTTTAGCTGGTGCGATCCCCAGCAAAAGTTGCCAGCTAAAAGCACGAGCGTTTTTCAACATTGTTCTTAGCTACCATTACGCTGCCATTTAGCAGCTGATGAGAAAAATATATATGGCGCTCTAATTTCAGCTGCTGGTCAGCTAAAAGTGATAATTGAATTATCGAAATAGAAAAATGGAGGGAACTGGAGCGAAATCAAAAAAGCACTTGAACTACAAAAACAAGATCGGCAGACCATGAACCACAACTGAAACTTATTATTAAATATATATAAATCTTCATTTATGTAGTTTATAAAATACATAAAATCCCCTTTTCCCCTTTCTTACCATTCAATACACAGATAATCGCTCATTTACGACAATTTTCAATGCATTTGTTTCCTCTTTTGAATAACGGACAGCTGCAGCAGCACAGTTACCATTCAACTTTTGTTTTTTTTCATGTGTTGTGTTGGCAAGCCTGCTTTTAGCTGCCTACCATCGAAATATTAGACATTTTCATGTAGACAGAGTTGTAGTAGATCGAGTCCGGCCAGTACCTGAATACTGGGCAAATGCCAAGTCAACAATAACATTGGACATTGGACAAGTCACAAGTCACCGGGCTTGGACGGCATATGACCCGCCTTCCTACAGCAAGGGCTAAGTAAACTTCTGCCCATTCTAGAGCTAGGGTGGTCTTCATCCCCAAGACTGGGAAAAAAGACATCGCCACTGTTATGAAGCCTGTTGGTAGATGACCTTCTTAAAAGGCTTGTCAGTAAGGTTATTCAATGCCAGGGCTATGCCGATGACATTGTTATCATTGCGCGGGGCAAGTTCGAAGAAACCCTCTGTGACATCATTCAGTTAGGGCTCAGGGTGACGAGTGACTGGTACAATGAGGTAGGCCTTAACCTCAAGAAGATACAAGTTGCAGAAATTAAGGCAAATAAGGCTCTCAGGGAGCATAGTATCTTCTAGGAGTCACCTTCTATAGTAAGTTAAACTCCGGCCCACATGTAAAGAACGCGATGGCAAAGTGCTCTAGGGTACTTTACACATGTCGCAGCATACCCGGAAAATCATGAGGCACAGCACTAAAGATATTTAGATGGCTATACATATTGGTTATCAGGCCCATGCTCACCTATGGAGCAATTCCTGGGGTGATAGAGTGCAACTCATCACTGTCCAGAAACAGCTGCAGAAGCTGCAAAGAATGAACTGCATCTGCATAACAGGAGCAATGCGCACCTGTCCTACGGTCGCCATTGAAGTACTAATGGAGCTTCATAAGTTCATCGAGCTTCAAAGAAAGGCTGCCTTGTTAAGAATGGAAGAAGTTGGAAGCATCTGTATTAGACCGGGTCAATTTGTATGGGGCAAAAAAAATGCACCAAGCGGGGGTCAAAATCGTAATCTACGATGAATTCTAAGAAAGTTTGCCCATGAAATGATGGGTCTAAAGTCAAAATGAAGCTCCCGCTTGTTAAATTTGTGTGTAACGCAAGGAGGCGTTTCAGACCCTATAAAGTATATAAGTTCTTGATCAGGACGACGAGCTGAGTCGATATAGATATGTACATCTGTCTGTATGTTTCTATACAAACTAGTTTCTAAGTCTTGAAGCTATCTTGATGAAACTTGGTACATATCCGTCTGTTTGCTGCACGCAGAACATATGTCGCAACCGACCGGATCGGATTATTAAAAGAAGACATGCCATTAATGAAGCAAATCAATTTTCTGTCACGTCAGTAGGCTATTGATATACTATACTGAGAGAATAGTTTGTATAGAACCGTACATACAGACAGTCAGACAGACAGACGGACAGACAGACGGACAGACGGACAGATGGATATAGCTATATCAACTCAGATCGTTGTCCTTATCAAGAATATATATACTTTATAGGGTCTGAAGAATCCTCAGAATGGGTACATGTCATAACGCCCAGTGTCATAAGGCCCTCAGGCCTTGTCATATTGCCCGCGGGGCTTAAAGTCCCTTTTTTTGTGGGTTTTATAACTCTTTAAAAGTGTATTAACGCCCGATGCTAATAAGGATAAAATGCATATGTGCATTTCCAAAATGTGGAACGGGATTGACGAACTATCGCTTAAAGGCAATTCTAGTACCAGTTATAGAGTTAAGCGACTGCTATTAGCACAGCTATTTAATAAAATAAAAAAATGTTTTAGCATACAAGATTCTTCCTGTTAAATACGAAAAATTGTCACGGTTGACGTTTTGGAAGTGTCTATGTGTTAAAAAGCCGTTCAGTTAAGCTTTAGCGAATCATAAATATCCATATCCTATATCCTTACCTATTTTAACTAAAACTTTAAGCAACTATTCGCATAACTACTATTCAGCATTGAAAATTAAAATTGTTTGAAGATGTAATTGTAAATATCGTAGCAGTAAAAAGCATCGCGCGATTTTTTAGAAAACAAATTTTTGACTGTGACCTTACCCAAATACATTTTAAGATGGAATTATAGTAAATTCATAGTAACTTTATTGATTAAGTTTTAAATGATTCTCGACCATTTGTCTGCAATATGGGTAGAGCAATAGAGATCTATTTAAACGATCTTCCAAAGTTTTGTACCACTCAGAACATATTTTAAAATGGCTACAAGGCAAAAGAAGGACATTCCGCGGTTTATCGAGGCAAATAATACAATTGAGAACATAAGCCATTTGACTGAAGTGCAAAGTATCCCAATTCTTCCTCTTCACTTGATCATTGTGCCGAAAACATGTGAATTGATTTAAAGATATAACATAATAAACGGTACTTTTATTAACGGTAATCTCATTGATTCTTGATGCCCTTTACAATTTTTAAGAAGTTGTGGGCGTTTTAGGAGTGTCATTAGGCCCTCGGGCGCTGTGACACATTGAGAGTGGGCAATATGACACTTTTAAAAGTGTCATACCGCCTGAGGGCTTCGTGTCACAAAAATTTGTGTCAGAGCGCCTTTGGGCGTTATGACACTGGGCGTTAAGACATGCACCTCCTCAGAACCCATAGTAGCAACTTGCACCGCCTTATCTAGGAGAAAGTGTAGAATACTAGGTAGCCATATCATTAAGCCAAAAGACATAGCAGCCCTTGTTAAGGGCCTCTTAACCCAAATTAAATTCTTGAATTTCTTCAAGAAATAGGGTTGGCGGGAGAGCTATAAACTCAGAAAACAATAGATCTAGTAGGTCGCAGTGTATTGTCCCCCAAACATAATAATAAATATAGCGCAAGCTAACTTTGGCGCGGCAAAGTTTGGATACCCTTGCAGTGCCCTGTGTAAGCCGTCAGATTTTTTAAAAAATTTGTTAAATGTGGACTTCGAACCGATCGTTCGTATGGCAGCTATATGATATAGTAGTCCGATTTACACCAAATTTGGTCATCCTGTTTAAAACTTAATCAAACACACAATGTGTATATTTGGTTGAGATATTTAGAGAAACAAAAAAGTTTTTCATACTAAATGTTGTTTTCGAACCGATCGTTCCTATGGCAGCTATGTGGTCTGTCTGATTTGTGCCAGATTTGGTAGGGATGTATGAAATTGTATAAAACACACAATCTGTGAGTTTGGTTGAGATATAGTGAGAAACGAAAAAGTTGTTCATACTAATTGTTGTTTTCGAACCGATCGTTCCTATGGCAGCTATATGATATAGTAATCCGACTTAAACAAAAATTGGTCAGCCTGTTTAAAACTTAATCAAACACACAATGTGTATATTTGGTTGAGATATCTTGAGAAACAAAAAAGTTTTTCATAATAAATGTTTATTTCCAACCGATCGTTCCTATGGCAGCTATATGATATAGTAGTCCGATTTACTCCAAATTTGGTCATCCTGTTTAAAACTTAATCAAACACACACTGTGTATATTTGGTTGACATATTTTGAGAAACAAAAAAAAATTTTTCATACTAAATGTTGATTTTGAACCGATCGTTCCTATGGCAGCTATATGATATAGTTATCCGATCCGGCCGACTCCGACATATGTACTGCGTGCAGCATAAAGACGGATCTGTACCAAGTTCTATCAAGATAGCTTCAAAACTGAGAGACTAGTTTGCACAGAAACAGACGGACACACGGACAGACAGACGGACATGGCTATATCGACTCAACTCTTCGCCCTGATCAAGAATAAATATACTTTATGGGGTCTGTGAGGCTTCCTTCAATGCGTTACACATTTCGTGACAAAATTATAATACCCTCTGCAAGGGTATAAAAATGCAGTATGCTACGGTGGAGCAAGCTCGACAGTAGGGGACCCAGTACTTATTGAGTGCAAAGCGTTCACTAAAGATTTTTCTTCAATGTTGCGTACCATTCAATAGATGGCGCAATTTGATAAACATAGAGGTCGCTAGCGTCTCTTCTTCTTCCTTTTGCCCGTCACATTGTTAGTTGAATAACTTCCGCGTTTATCATCCGATTGTAATGAATTTTCAGGACAGGATTGGACTATAGTGAGTATTATATATACCAAAAATCAAGGCGCTAGTCTTAAAGGTTCTCTTGTAATTCGTCTGTAAAATTTTGTTTTTCAATTTCAATGTATATACTTTATGGGGTCTGCCAAACCTCCTTCTGCGTGTTACGCCCATTTGCACAAACGTAATAGACCCATTTGTACTTTTTTAAAGTACTGGGTCTAATAATGGAAACTTTAATGCTGAATTTGCTGTTCGTCTACCATCAAACAAAGTTGCAGCAATGCCTGACTATGCAATATCCAAATCAATTTTCTGTTGCGATCGTATCTTTCTAAGAATATATCACATTAAAAATGTCTTACCGGTCCCACCTGGTGCGTCTAAAAAGAAAATCACCTTGTTCTGCATTAATTGTGGCGATACTCTTTTAAACAATTGAATAAGTTGATTACAATATTTTCTTCTGCTTGTTCGATGAAATTATGCACGCACCGAGCTGTCACGCGTTCCTCACAACTACCCATAAAATAAATTTTGAGAATTAGGCATTTACATTAGTGATCCAATCCTGTGGTACACTTGGCCTTGGATTTCAAATGTAGTTTCAAAGTTACGTGCATCAGATGTGAGATCGTAAATTTTAGTTGTTCCAAAGGACGTCATTTGGAAGCAAGAATTGAATTTGTGTATCTTACGTAAAAATAATTTCGAATCATCTGATTCGCCAGCAAAAAATTATTTCAAAGGTTTCGATGCGTAGGGAGAGGTGCTAGTAAATACAACTTTTCCCGATGCACAACAGCTCTATTGGCACGCATACGTCGTGCATCTTTACTACACACATTGTTGAGGTTAGATTTTTTCCGCGGCATTATTCAAAAAATTATAATAGTATGACTATGATTTTTTCTGAACAACACTACACAGGAATAGGCCTACTATAAACGCGGGTGTACCCAGAAGGAAATATTCCGTTTTCCTAAGTTCGCCATAGACTCATTCCGCAGAAAATTCAGTTTCCATTTCTTCTGTAGAAAAATTCTAGTTGGGAATTCTTGGAAATTTTATTTGGAATTCTGGCTGGTATTTCTCTCTCCCTAGGGATCTGGCTGCTGCAGAAATAAAAGCGTATACATACAAGTTAAATCCTTTTAATATTTTGAGTATAAAAAAAATTTAAACGTTATTAGTCCAATTGGACTTTATGGTTTGATTACAAATTTTAGACTAATTAAACTAAGCAGGAGCTGTTGCAGCGATGTTTCTGGAGCACCTGACTTGTTGCCCAATGTTCCTGGAATTCTGGCAATTGGTGTGCTCGTGCGGGAAGTTGGGTTTTTGGGTTGCGCGTGCGGGAAGTTATCCAGACGCTGAGCTTAGCAATATTGGGGCTACTGCACCTGACTGCCGGATGTTGTTGCAATTGTAGTTTTGAAGACTTTTAATATTTTTGTTCTTAACTCTTCCCCCTCAAATTTACACTTGTCCTCAAGTGTAGTCAGAAGAATGGTATGTTGTAGAACTGCATGCTTGATGGGTGATATGTGGTACTTGTCGTTACCTTGGTAACCTCTGGATCGATGTTCCCGAGTTGTAGATTTCTTTGTGCTACCTTGGGGAGCTCTGGATTGATGTTCCTGAGCTCTAAATTTATTGGTGCTACCCGGGCAACCTCTGAATGGATGTTTCCCAGTTGTATGCTTATTGTCCTTTTCCTGCACCAGTAAAGGGTAAATGTTAAAATGGCTAGGGATGCCATTGCAGCGAAGAGTGCGATCCTGTTTATAGTTGAGTGTGTTTTTAGCTTTTGCAGTTTCTCTGTATTGTCCAGGTGGAGCCCTTCCAGCGCTTTCAATTATAAAATTCTCAAGCGTTCAATTTCCACCGGTTTTATCATATAATTTTGAAAAGTTGTTGGTTCTACATTCGGTATCTTGATAAGGTAAATGAGTGTAGTTCCATTGTGCAAAATGGAAACATCTGAGAACTCTAGCATCTCTTCAGTAGTTAACGGCGGCATGTGGCCATTTTTAAATTGATTATTTGTTACGTTAATTTCTTTTTCGCTTATTAAAAATGTGTTGATCATGTTTAGTGTCGCCCATTGAATGGCGTATTTTATATTGACTACTTCTTTTTTAATGAGACGAACCTGGTTTTGAAAACTAATGGCCAATTCGTAGCTCAAAAGTGAATTTTTTTAATTGAGTTTGTAAGGTCGTTTAAAATTTTAGTCAACTTATGTAACCTCTCTTCAAATTTTCTATTGATTATAATTTATTTGTTGTTGTTAATGGATAGCTTGTCTATACTATCTGGTACAAGAATTAAGTCGTTATGATCTGGGCTGCCTGTGTCAAATTTCCAAGCAGTGCCCAGAGTATCAATTGCCCTACTTTTTCTTGAGTGGAATGTAGAAATGGTTTTGAAAATTACAAATGTTTGGGCTATTTCGTGATTTCGAATGGTGTGAAATTTAATTTTGTATTTATTTGTACGAATATTTCTTCTCCTACATCGTAGGTTCGAATGGGTTTTTTCCTGCTATTATGGTCTATGTTGTCTAGTCTTGTCTGTCCGTACTGTACTCCTGTTAGGGGGTGTCGTGTAGATTTCTATTCCTAATTGGTCTACTAACATAAATCGTATTGATTCGGAGTTCAAAGATTTCTCATTGTCCATTACTATATTCGGTACACTATGTCGCGTAGTGGGGTTCTAATATCTTGTATTGCTTTTGATTTTATGATTTGAGCTTTCGCTAGATTGGAAAATTTGTCTATTGCTATAAGTACGAGTTGTCTTTCTGTTGAGTAGATGTCGATGTGAATCATATGTCCGGGGTATTCTGGTATGGGAGTTTCCCTTATCTCTGGGTTAGGTGGGTGCCGGTCATATTTCGTTTTTTTACAAATCTTGCACTGTTTAATAACTAAATTGTTTAAATAATGTGTGTGGCCACCATTCTTGTAAATAACTTCATAAATCCTGTTAGGAAGAGAGTCATATAGTGCCTTTAGGTAATTTAAGGATATTTCGCTCCAAGCTGTGTTGATGGCATCTGTTAATGCCTGTATGTCTTTGTATTGTCTCCCAGATTCATAGACTTTTTTGTCATCAATCCCCATACATTCTAAATGATATTTATATCCGGAGAATATGGCGGCCATTGCATAAGAGGTACGTTTTTCTGCTGAATCCACGTTTTTACCATACGAGCTGTATGAATAGGAGCATTTTCCTGTTGGAAAGTCCACAAAAATGGTCCAAAAATGTCGTTTATCTCAGGAAACGCTTTTTCGAACAAGCCTTTGTAATGTGTCGCATTCATTATACAGGACACAACTTGCAACTGGCATGTTCCATAATATGAGATGGTACCCCATACCATAACACCTTTCTCACGGCTATGATGACGGGACAAAAAGTGTTCTTCTTTTCTTCCAAGTTAAACCGTTTTTCATCTGAAAACACAACCTTTTGCCATTCGTTCAGCCAAGTCATATGATTTCGAGCAAAGACTTGACGAGAATCTTTACGTTGGGCATTAAGTGGTGTTTTTTTTAATTTCAATCTTTTTAGATTGTGAGCTTTACGTAAAACCCTCCGAACAGTATCGACACTTGCATTTAAATGCTCAGCAGGGAAAACGTCTGGTTCTGGACTACTTCTAGACTAACCCCAAAGGGACAAGCAACTAGTCCAGTTCTATCCCAAACCTTTGGAAAGAAGTCGTCCATTTTACGCAGGCATGTCATAGGAAGGTGTCACTTGCCCCTAACTAACCCATTTGTAACCAGTTATGTACTAGTAGCATTTAATATAGCTCTAAACTAGTCCTCCTGTAACCAGATTTGTACCAGTTGCATACATAAATATTTTTTTAAATTAAATAAATTTTGTAATAAAAATAAAACTCCAAATTACTTAATTAATTCATTGAAATATTAAAAAAAAAATTTTTATTAATTTTGTCACGAAGTTTGTAACGCATTGAAGGAGGCGTGTCAAACCCCATAAAGTATATATATTCTATTCAATCTAGTCTCGCAGTTTTGAAGCTATCTTGATGAAACTTGGTACAGGCCCGTCTTTTTGCAGCACGCAGTACATATGTTGGAACCGACCGGATCGGATCACTATATCACATAGCTGCCATAGGAACGATCGGTTTAAAATCAACCTTTAGTATGAGAAACTTTTTATACCCATTCAGAGGGTATTATAATTTTGTCACGAAGTTTGTAACGCATTGAAGGAGGCGTGTCAGACCCCATAAAGTATATATATTCTTGATCAGGACGACGAGCTGAGTCGATATAGCCATGTCCGTCTGTCTGTCTGTTTCTATGCAAACTAGTCTCTCAGTTTTGAAGCTATCTTGATGAAACTTGGTACAGGTCCGTCTTTTTACTGCACGCAGTACATATGTCGGAACCGGCCGGATCGGATCACTATTTCATATAGCTGCCATAGAAACGATCGGTTCGGAATCAACATTTAGTATGAACAACTTTTTTGTTTCTCAATGTTTCTCTACCAAACTCACAGATTGTGTGCTTGATACAGTTTCATACATTCTTACCAAATTTGGTGAGAATCGGATTACTATATCATATAGTTGCCATAGGAACGATCGGTTCGGAATGAACATTTAGTATGAAAAACTTTTTTGTTTCTCAATGTTTCTCAACCAAACTCACAGATTGTGGTCTTGATACAGTTTTATATATCCTTACCAAATTTGGTGCAAATCAGGTTACTATATCATATAGCTGCCATAGGAACGATCGGTTCGGAATCAACATTTGATATGAAAATCTTTTTTGTTTCTCGAGATATCTCAACCATATATACACATTGTGTGTTTGATTAAGTTTTAAATAGGCTGACCAAATTTGGTGTAAATCGGACTACTATATCATATAGCTGCCATAGGAACAACCAGATGCAAATTAAAACTTTCTATGAAGATCTTTGTTATTTTTTGAGATATCTCAACCAAATTCACAGATTATGTATTTCTTACTCACTGCTACAACCTGTAAAAATTTGGTCAGAATCGGATCACTATATCGTATAGCTGCCATAGGAACAGTGGCTTTTAATGCTATTAATAAACAATCAAAAGCAGATGGACAGGGGGATGGGGAGGGGTTGTGTTACGAAAAATAAGTGTTGCGACTTTCCAAATCAATTTTCAGTATATGGCACTGTTACTCGCTCTTGCTGCAATAATCCAATTGCAGCGAAAACTTTAAAACAGCGAGCAGCGAGAATGTAAATTCAATATATTATATAATGTACTACTTATTACTTTAATCTTAAGTCCAACTACAGGGAAAAATTGAATTTACAATTCCCGCTATCTAATTAGAAATGACATAAGGTCTGGCTATAGCTGTGAGAAATGTTTCCTATTTTCACTCCACATTTTTCCCCGAAATTTTAGCGATCGTAGCGAGCCGAGGGTTGGCGAGCAAAGCGATTATTAGAGGGCTTGCCCCCTGCTTATACAAAGTAATATTATTTTAAGTCCGATTGCAGAGAAAAATTGAATTTACAATTCCAGCTATCTAATTAGAAATGACATACCGGTCCGGCTATAGCTGTGAGAAGTGTTCCCTATTTTCACTCTCGTTTTCTCCCCGAGATTTCATCGATCGTAGCGAGCCGAGGGTAGGCGAGCGAAGCGGGCGGGGGCAAAACCCCTAGTATATTTATAATTTTTCTATACCTAATTTTAAGCAGTAGGGCTTTGCTGCGAATCAACTTTGAAATAGACAAAATTCAGATTTTTAACAACAACAACATGATACGAGATGTGGCAACTGCGCATTTGTCGTCATACGCCAGAAGCTGCCACTGAGTGCAAAGAGTACACACCAAGCAAAGCACAAATCAAAACAAAAACGCAAAGCATAAGTCTGATCTCTGTTAACTAACAGAATTTCATTAACATGGACCTGTTAAATCCCACTTGGCGCGGCACAGCCGCAAGCCATTTCTGTTTGCCAGTCAATTCATCTCTTTATGATACTTACTCTATGTAAAAAACAATGATTTGATTACATACATATTATATATTGTCCGTTGCGTCCACACGGCTTAGTTTTGCCAAACTCAGCTGACTTGTTGGAGCTCAGTATATTTATGCGTCAATACGCAAGTATTTTGTTGTTGCTCCTCGTCTGGATGTTTATTTCGTAAATCTCTTGCCAAAGTAAATGATGATTCACTGCAAGTTTAAGTTATAATGTTAGATAATAAAGGAGAAATGTATAATATACTTATCCGATAATGAATACTTTCCTTTAAATAATTATTAATTTTTGGGATAATATTTCCATACTTTGCTAAATCTTGGTTTCATAATATAATCAAATTGATCTTCTTACCTTCTTTTTTTGCACTAACGCGCAAATAGTAATTCGATTATTTGAGCATATAATCGATTTAATATACGATTAATCGCAACTCATTTTGCGATACAATTAAATCGTGAATGGAAACAAAATAATCGATTTATGTCAATTATATCACTAGTGAAACCACAAGTTCTAGTAATTTTGATTTATTTTAATCTAATAATTTAAAAATCAAATGCAATTTTCCACGGTTTAATTATAGTGTTGTGTTTATATTTTATTTTTGCTTCTGTTGCATACTTTGATAGTTTTTTTTTATTTTCACTAATAATTTGTGATATGCCAAGCATTTACATATTTGTTTCGTTTAATTTCGGAAAATATAAATGTTTACACGCACGTTGGCTTGCTTACAAGGGGACGACGGAAATAAAATCAAATAAATATATTACATAAAAAAACATTAAGAATACGTTTTCGGAAACACAGCTGGTAATGCTAAATAATTGCAACCTAATGCCGCCAGTTTGTTTCAAGTGCTTCTGCTCTTCTAGATTTTAACACAAGTCGACGGTTCTTTTACTTTCATCATCGCACCGTCAAAATAGTTTATACCAAACAAGTTTACACCGTACAAGAAAATTACTTTAAATTTAATTACTTTTTTGTAAATATTTACTGACTTTCATTTTCATTTGCATTTTTTTGTGTTCGTTTTAGTTTAAATTTACGACTTAAAATTTTGAGCTCCAAAAATTAATTGCGGACAAGAACAGTATACAAATTAGCTCGATTAGTAAGGTATAAGTATATATATAGATATATAAATATGTAAATATATAACTGCGTCCGATTTGCATACTTTACACCAGTTTAATACGTATTCATTATGCACATCATAGACGCCAGTCCCACTTGTCCCCACCTAACAGGATGTTGTTTGTATATGGTTATTAAATCTCGTTTGCTTTAGGTACGACGTTTTGCTGTTGTGTTTGTGAGTTTGTGTGTGTTTTAGATTCGGGTGGTCAAGAAATATATGATCACGGCTAACGCCATGGCGCCCAAGGGAAGGGCACGCCGATAAAGGGTATTGTCGTAACCGATAGGTTGTTTGAGGCGCAGCTTTGAGATTTCATCGCGCAACTGAAGATTGCTCATCTCTGACAGCTCCAAGCGTTCCTTGTACACGATAAGCTCCTCCTCGTGTTCCTCATCATTAATGTTTTTGAGTTCTTCACGCCAACTTGATAGCTCGCCACCAACATCCTTGGCAATAGTCGGTTCTAGATGCTCCTTTTTTTCATCATTCGGCAATTCTTTTAACACCCTTCGCTCCCCTTTTTGTTGCAAAAGCTGCCCTCTTAGCACCTTCATTTGCTGCTGGAGCTCACTGATATCATTGGTCAATGAATCTGACTTTTTTCTGTAGAATGTACATTCTTCTTGCAGCATATCCAATGCATGCTCTTGTGGCAAATCTTCGTAGTCCAATCTACTATGAACAAGTGTCTGTTGAGCTTCCAATTTGTGCATGCCATGTGTCGCTTCATTTGCCGACTCCTGAATGCCATTGAGTAGCGGGTGCTTGGGCGAGTTATGTATAAACTCAACAATGGCCGTTTCAGCATCCGTCTCCTGCTTGGTGCCGGCACTAAGCTCTGACGATAGCAATGCCTCTTCATTATCAGGCTTCTCATCGTGCTCATCGCCAGAGTCGGCATTGTTAACTATGGCATTTAATACATCACCGCCGTCAGCGCCTTTATTGAGATCCGAATTCTTTAACAACTTCATCATTGTGTCCTTGCGAGCCAGTTCGTGCTTCAAATCAAAGTCTTCTTTTAATTGCCTTTTGTTCTTTTTGCTCTGAAATTGATATCGAATAACTTCATTTACAATCAAATAAAAGGGCATTCACTTACCGATTTTAGTTTGCTTGGAGTTGTTTGTTTTTCATTGTCGAATTGCGGCTCGTTTTTGTCATTACGAGCAGTGTTTTTTTCCTGGTCATGGTCATCACTTTCGTCTTCATCATCGTCATCATAATCGTCGATGCCAAGTGCTGCGTTCAGTTGCTCCAGCACCTGTTGCTCCTGCAGTGCCTGTTCGCTGTCATATTCAGCTTTGGTTTGTTGCAGTTGCATCAGCTGTTGGCGCAGTTGTTCCATTTCATTTTCCTGTATGTTCAGATGCTGCTTGAGCTGTTCCAGTTGGTGCTCTTCCTGTTCTTTAGCCTCTTGCTTTTGGCGCAGAGTTTCCTGCTTGTATTCCGCATACTCCTGCTGAAGCATCTCCAATCGTTGATTAAAATCTTGCAGCGTTTGCTTTGAGCTTACAATTTGGGCACGTAATATGCTGCATTCGTTATCTGACGTTGTGTATGCCATCTCCATTTTGGACAGCATTTGCATGGCATCACAGCGATCCTGGTACACCTTGCGCAGTGCCTCTTTGGCAGTTAGCTGATACGTGGTCTTATCATCAAGCAGTTTGACAATCTGCAAAGTCAAACCAAAGTATTTTTCAAAAAATGGTCTCAAAAAGTATGCTACAAAAATTTAAAAAGGTTGTAACTCACCTCGTTACGCAAGGCATTCTCGGGTACATTTTTTTCCAACATCTGTAGCTTCTTTTCAAGTAGATTGATCTTGTGTATCAACTGATCTTCGGTGATCATGCTCTGCCAGGACATGGCAGAGTTTTTACGCGTGGAATCGAGAACACCCTGCAAATTACTGAGTTTTGCCTTGAGCATCTTTTCGCGCTGAGATGCTTCTTGAAGAAATGCATTCAGTCGTTGAATTTCATCATAACTAATACGATTCGGACCTGCTGTTTGCAATTGATCAGACTCTATTGAGATGGCTTCCCGACCGTCGGGCAGAAATAATGTGACGCGTGCAATGATGCAGCCGTGGACCTCTTGGCGTGAATTCTCAATGACTTCGACGCCAAACTTAACGATGTCGCCATAATGTAGCTCAGCGGGCTCATTGCCAAGTTTGTTGTCATTGATAAAGGTTCCATTGCTAGACTTGGTATCCTTCACCCAAAAGTGACCGTCTGCTGTATACCACAGCATTGCATGATTGCGTGATAGCACCTTGCAATCAAATATGGCATTACCATCACTCGCCTTGCTCTTAGCTATAAGTCGTCCCACCTTGCACTCCTGATTCGGAGCCAACGAAATGGTTCGCGTGTCAAACTTGTGCGATTTACCCTCACACTGCAGGACAATCTTAGCCTCGACCGACGTCATCTCCTGCGCCGCAGCTAACGTCTCGTTTGGCATTTGTAAGGCACCGATCGAGCTAAACAGATTGCCCGTTGTGTTATTGGAATTTAGCACCGAACTGATATCCAGTTGCAATTGCATCTGCTGCTGTGCCATATGACCCTGCAAATAGTATATAAATTAGCCTCTCATTTCTTATAATCAGGAAATACTGCATACGGGAACGATACATTTTTTAAAAAATTTAATTGCACTTAAATCGAAATCACAATACCAAAGTATAACCTATTAGCAAAATACTCGCTTCGAGACGTACCGAACCTTTAACCGATATTTGTTTCGATATTATTGCCTGCGTACAATATGATTTGCAAAACCCCACACTCTACCTGCAATGTATTTGTATTGGAATCACAGCTATCTGTCGTTGGCAATGTTGTATTGTTGTTCTCCTGGTTCTCCAGATTGTCGTTGGCATCGATGCTATTGATATTGCTGCTACTATTGCTATTGCTATAGCTGTTGTTGATGTTCTCTATGGGCAGCTCACAAGTTTCGGTCCCGTGTTTTTCACGTAAAAGCAACTGCTCCTGTTCGGTTTTTCGGTTTAGTTCCATTATGCTTAAAGCTTTTTTGTTAATTCGAAGCTGGCGCTTAGAAATATCGACAGCAGGTCCGGGTCGGGCTGTTAACACTTGGTCTGATGAGTTTAGACTTATGTCCGTTACGGTGTAACTAACGTTATTTACAGCAACTGGAGCATCTGCTGGTCCTTCTTTTGCTGGAGTTGATATTGTTGACGTCGTTAATGATGTGTTAGCTTCTGCCAAACTGGATTTCTGATCGTCATCCTTGTTACTCTGCCATTCGTTGCTGACCAAGACCATAACTGAAAAGTCAATCAGAAGGAGACCAGTCAAAAAAAGTATTTAGGTTAATATATATGTTGTAGTTCTGTTTTTATAATTTGATTTGTTTCTAAATTTGTGAATTGTGTGACCCTAACAAAATTACCGAAATAGTATACCTGACTCGTTTCTCAGTGTTTACCTGATCAAATGAGTAGAAAACGAGTTACCTGTCCAATAACTGATAGTTAATTAATTACAAAATTAATATATTTTGCGATTCTGAAATTTAAAATTTAACTTAATAACAACAACGTCAGACACATTATAGTATTTTAAGCAATTGAATATTTGATATAAAATTAATTTTATAAAGTGAACGATAGTAGTATTGTTATTCCTTCACTTCTCACGTCGAGTCCTTTTACAAAAAATTATAAACATTGGTTCATTTTCTCTATTGATTTACAAGATACTCTGACGCTGCCAACAGAGCGAAAAAAAATATATTTCAGTGCAGGCAAAATAATGCTTCGTATAAAAATAGATCATTTGGAAAATATAATTGAAGTAGCGGGCATCGAATGTGAGTACATTTGTTCATGTGTGTGTTGGGCTGCGTGTTTATGTGTGTGAGGGGGTAGCGGGAGGGGGCCGCCGAAAACAGTTTGCTTATTTGCATACTTTTTTGAATGGGAGAGTCTGCTTCACTTTGGAGAGCGCAACCGAAAGGAACTAACTAAGAAGCAGACATACAGAGAAGAGGTATCGCTCACTTACTTGAATAGTTTTTAATTTAGTGCAGTTGTCCAGTAAAACAAAGATTTCTTTCGACTCTTACATTAAAAGTAAATATACAATATATACTATAAATATATAATATGTATATGTATTTTATGAAAATTTTGAACAACGTAGATAAGGATATAAAGAATATATGTATATTAAATAAAATAACAAAAAAAAAAAAAAACTGACAACAGTAGCCTGAATACATGAGTGGACAGGCCCCTTACCTTGCCGCACCCGCTAAGAGCGACGTAACGGTCCCATGGCCCCAACGATAACAACTTCTTGATGGATATTGTAACTACAGTTGCTGTTTGTTGTTGCCGTTTCTGTTGTTGGGCAACAGTGGGCGTGGGGAAATCAGAAGAATAATGCACAACTTTTGTTGTTGATCTGTTGATCAGAACAACAAATGTGATCTCTGTCGTCTGTTTGTCTGCCTTTTTTTCAATGTGTGCGTGTGTGTCGGTACTGCAGTTACAACAGCTACAACTAATACACAGCTACATGCAGTGGCTACACACAATATTAATGTGAAAGGGGCGTGGGGAAGGCTTGGAGCGACAAGACCGCGTATCGCATAGTTTTTTTTTCACATGTACGAAAATTGATACACAAATTAAGTACTAGCTGCAGCTCAATTGAATTTAATTACAAGTGCTGTGTCGTTGACATTTGGAGAATTTACCGTTCTGCTGCTCTCTGGACGTTTGCCTTGCAAAACACAATTCTTAATTTTTTTTCACACTTATTTTCCGATTTGTAATGCAGAATAATAAATTACTTTGGTAATGTAGCAGCGGCAAGAACTCACCTTGGTTTTGCTGTTGTTTTTGTTAATCAATTTTGCAACGCAGCGAAAGCGAATATTTGCAATAATTGTTTTCAGTTCTCAAACCAAACTATTCACTAGCTATACATATATGTGTACTAGACACGATACAACTGGTTATTGTGAGTTATCATTAAAAAGTCACAGGCTTACTTGGTTTATTCAAGCATATATTTGAAGCGACAGTGGCTGGCTGGCTTTATGTATTACAACAGCCTACCAATTAAAACAAAATAGCAATTAAGTATTAATTACACTTATATTTTGGTCATAAGACAATTGATATATCGTAGCGTGTATGCTTTACAGAGCTGCCAATTCAGCTTTATTTTACCGTCAAATCATTTTTCAAAGCCAAATTGCGGGAAAATTACGAAACCAGCGGGTAGCGGAAATTCTGGCTTTTTGAAAAATGTTTTAGTTTTCCGTTTTTTTTACAAAACAAGAAGAAATGTTAAATTTTAAAGAAAACAAGAGATCCACTTCACCTTAGTTAGGTTACAATGTGCCAGGTGGCGCTCGGCGGTCACTCGATTTCGGTGACCAGGGCTGTCAGGTGTGTCCAATTTTGGCGCCACCTCTTGTTTGCTAGCGCCTCTTTTTTAGAACTAAAATTTTGTCGTGGTATTGGCAACTGCTGTGTGTGTGAGTATCTGGTGCTGTCTTCTTGTCGTCTGTCGGCAGCAGATATTGGACCATCAAGGCACAATTGAAAAAGCTCCACATGGCCAGCAGGCTGGAGGATCTGGAGAAATTTACCACAATTCCAGACACACGTCAGAAGAGCATGAAAATGTAAGTGGACACCACACCCGCTTGTCGGCGGTGTGGTACCCACATCTGAAAGCAGACCTTAATGCTGAGCAACCAAAAATATGATTACTTTCAGGTTACCAACGTCGCAAGAAAACTGTTCCTGACCGCTGAAGATTACCGTTTAAAAGGAGATCAAGAGTTGGCTTACATTACTTATATGAAGTATTTCAACATTTTCTACCTTTCCTGAATTTTCCAGATTTTTTGGGAGTCATTTGAAGGAACAAGGCCCCCAGAAGGGATACAAAGACGAAAGATATGTTAAAAGAATCCTCTTGAATTTGTCTAGTTTCGAGTTTTATTGATTTAAAAAAAAAAAAAATCTTTTTCTTAAGAAACAATTTTTTATTTAATTTTAATCAAATGCGGTGCACACTGGCGCCATCTATAACGTTTGCACATACCAAAATTACCCGTGTTGTCACCTCTTGTTGCTCGCTGTCCGACGCAATTTTGCCTACATTTTAAATGCACCGGTTTAAAAACCGTTATCTTCGGAACAACAATTTTTTGTTTTGCTTTGTGCTTGTTTTCGTAACATTTAAACATTTTGACCTTAAAAATATTTTTTTTAATTTAAGCCTAGTACCCATCACTGAAGAATCGTGTACGCAGACTGCCAACGCCATACAAAAAAACAGCTAAAAGCAATCAGAATTTTATTCTGTGACTTCTAGCTGGTGCGATCCCCAGCAAAATTTGCCAGCTTAAAGCGTTTTCAACACTGTTTTTAGCTGCCATTACGCTGTATTTTAGCAGCTGATGAGCAAAACATATGTGGCGCTCTAATATAAGCTGCTGGTCAGCTAAAAGTGATAAGTGAATTATCGAAATAGAAAAATGGAGGGCACTGAAGCCAAATCAAAAAGGCGTTTGAGCAACAAAAACAAGATCGGCAGACTGTAAACAACGCCTGAAACTTATTAAATTTTATATTTCTTCATTTATGTAGTTTATAAAATACATAAAACAAACTGCAGCAGCAACAGAGTTACAATTCAACTTTTGTTTATTTTATGTGCTGTATTGGAAACTCTGCTTTTAGCTGCCTACCAGCGAAATATTAGGCACTTTTAGTTTGCTACTGTCACAACTTTGCTGGGTACTAGGCTTTAAAGCGTACTTACACTGCCGCACTTTAATGTCGGCAAGTTTGTCGCTACCATACAAAAATGTTGACAGTGGGGCTCGAATATATCGGTAAAACGGCATGCCGCTGTCTGTACGGCAAAAACTTCGACAAAATTGTTGACGGAAAGTGTGGCAATGCTGGCTGATTTCGATTAAATATTAGGTAATCGACAACAAAAACAGATGATATGGAATATTGAAAATGGCGAAATTATATACTTTTATGTTACTTTGTTTTATTTCTATTACTTATGTTTTTTAAAGTAAGAGGAAACAATAACCGCAAAGCGCAAAAGGTTAATGGTGGACAAGGGCACGTTTTTTATGAAAATATGGGGGACGTATTGAATGATCTGAGTGGGCCAGAAAAATATGCGTATATATGCAAAAATGGTCAACACAATAAGAGTATATGGCCTATATACGATCAGGGGCCTATTCACGTTTATAAATGCACCCATTGCCACAGTTTGTGAAGCAAATTCGCTGCAACAAATTCGTTTTTGCAATAAACTATATGACTGTTGGATTTATAGTAAACAAAAAACAGGTGACTACGTCAAGCTGGCGGCATTTTTATGTCTATGTTTATTTTTGTGTCAGTAAAAGCCGCTTTGCCGGTAAGATATCGGTTTTTGCTTAGCGGCGGCAATGTAAGGACGCTATAAGTCCCCATATATTGGCAAAATCGTACACTGTGCCCTCCACTCTTTTGTCAGTGCTGGTAATGTTTGAAAGTTAAAACAGGCCAGATTTTGCTGTGTATTACACTGGGCCGCATCATTGGATTTTTCCGTTAATTGCTCATAAGAACCCTGTGGTTAGAAGAAGACAATGGTCGCGTTCACCAGCACACATCGATGGAATTTTTATGATGTTGCTGCTGAACGGCAGTGATGTGCAATCATGATGCAAACATTTTGTGATTGTGATAGATGAAAATTCATCACAAAAAATGTATGTTAGAATTCTCTGATTGTGATGTTTTGTTATTGATAATGTAATTTTAAGGTAAAAAGAACTAGATTTTAAGTTTAGATGTTGGCGGAGGGTGTGGTTTTGTATAGAAAACAAACTAGAGGAGATTCTACCTATTTAAAATCAAAATATCATGAAAAAGAGTTTTATAGTATTTGTATTTTTACGTCATTGCCTAAAATTCCATCAAAATCGCTCACCAGCAGTCAAATGTTAAATCATGATAAAAAGCGACGCATCATTGGCAATTATGTTAGTATTTTTTAATACTCCAATTTATCGGGGTATCGATGGGGCATCGAATATCGATAATTAATAGTAATGTAATTGAACCGAGGAAATAATAATTTCGAATAGAAACACAAAAGACAAAATTCAAAGTCTTAAAAGCATTTTTAAAAGTGCACTGCAAGTGTTGGCAGGCCAACAGCTGACAAATGATGCGAAAAAAGATACGGCTCCATTGTAAACGACGCGCATCATATTTTCGCACCTTCGACAATGATGCGGCAGTGTACTAACAGTATTACGCTCTGCTCTGAAAATGTGCAGCTTTTTTATGGGGCTATTCAGAGATTAACGAAATAGCGACCAAATTTAGGCCTGAAAGATTAGGCGTGAAGTTTTGTATGAAAATTACAGCTGGCTGATTTATTTTTCTACACAAGTGCTACAAATATGTATTACTGGAAAGATCCAAAAAATTGTTTTAAGGGACATATAAAATTATGTAGTTCTAAAATAAAAGTTTTAACGAAATCAGCTCAGAGGCTAATTTGCTGCACGCAGTACATATGTACTGGCCATTAACTTTTTCGGAGATATCTCAACGAAAGTCACAGATTTTGGTACTGATTAATATAGCCTGATGGAGTTTGGTGCAAATCGGACTGCTATATGATATAGCTGCCGTAGGAACTATCGGTTCAAATTCAACATTAGTATGAATAACTCTTATGTTTCTTAAGATATCTTAACCAAACTCCCACTTTGTGTGTTTGGTATAGTTTCAACCAGCCTGAGCAAATTTGTTGCAAATAGGACTACTATATCATATAGCTGCCAAAAGTGTAGATCAAATCAACCGAGCATGATATGGTAGCCACGATAATTTTTATACCCTTGCAGAGGGTATTATAATTTTGTCACGAAATGTGTAACGCATTGAAGGAGGCCACACAGACCCCATCTATATATATAAAACTCTTTGTCCTCACTCACTTAGTCATCACGCTGTAGGCCAAACGGTTCAAGATATTGAGATGAAATTTTTACACAACATAGCTGAGACATAATTATCGTGCAATAAGACGGGATTTTTTGATATCCCCACTGGAAGGGGCTAAAATGGGGGGTCAAAGGTCAAAATTGCTTGGTATGAAATTTTTTTTTGTTTTTGAGCTATCTTAACCAAATTCACAAATTATGTATTTCTTACTCACTGCTACATCCTGAGAAAATTTGGTCAAGATCGGGCCACTAAATCATATAGCTGCCATAGGAACAACCAGATGCAAATTAAAACTTTGTATGAAGATCTTTGTTATTTTTTGAGATATCTCAACCAAACTCACAGATTATGGATTTTGTACTCACTGCTACATCCTGAGAAAATTTGGTCAAGATCGGACCACTATATCATATAGCTGCCATAGGAACAACCAGATGCAAATTAAAACTTTGTATGAAGATCTTTGTTATTTTTTGAGATATCTCAACCAAACTCACAGATTATGTATTTCTTACTTACTGCTACATTCTGAGAAAATTTGGTCAAGATCGGACCACTATATCATATAGCTGCCATAGGAGCAACCAGATGCAAATTAAAACTTTGTATGAAGATCTTTGTTATTTTTTAAGATATCTCAACCAAACTTACAGATTATGGATTTCGTACTCATTGTAACATTCTGTAAAAATTTGGTCAAGATTGGATCACTATATCGTATAGCTGCCATAGGAACAGTGGCTTTTAATGATATTAATAAACAATCAAAAGAAGATGGACTGGGGGATGGGGTGGAGGAGGGGGGGGGGTGTTACCATTCATTAGTGTTGCGACTTTCAAAATCAATTTTCAGTATATGGCACTGTTACTCGCTCTTGCTGCAATAATCCAATTGCAGCGAAAACTTTAAAACAGCGAGCAGCGAGAATGTAAATTCTCTATATTATATAAAGTACTACTTATTACTATTATCTTAAGTCCAACTACAGGGAAAAATTGAATTTACAATTCCCGCTATCTAATTAGAAATGACATAAGGTCTGGCTATAGCTGTGAGAAATGTTTCCTATTTTCACTTCACATTTTTCCCCGAGATTTCAGCGAGCGTAGCGAGCCGGGGTTGGCGAGCGAAGCGAGCAGGGGCAAACCCCTAGTAAAGTATATATATTCTTGATCAGGGCGACGAGCTGAGTCGATATAGCCATGTCCGTCTGTCCGTCCGTCTGTTTCTATGAAAACTAGTCTCTCAGTTTTTAAGCTATCTTGATGAAACTTGGTACAGTTCCTTTCTTTCTGCTGCACGCAATACATATGTCGGAACCGGCCGGATCGGATAACTATATCATATAGCTGCCATAGGAACGATCGGTTGGAAATAAACATTTAGTATGAAAAACGTTTTTGTTTATCAAAATATCTGAAACATATATACACATTGTGTGTTAGACTAAGTTTTAAATAGGCTAACCAAATTTGGTGCAAATCGGACTACTACATTGTATAGCTGCCATAGGAATGATCGGCTCGAAAACAACATTTAGTATGAAACACTTTTGTTTCTCAAAATATCTCAACCATATATACACATTGTGTGTTTGATTAAGTTTTAAACAGGCTAATCAAATTTGGTGTAAATCGGACTACTATATCATAAAGCTGTCAAAGGAACGATCGGTTCGAAATCAACGTTTATCAAATTTTAATTATTTTAAAAACTTTTGTAGATTTGTAGAAAATTAAATAACTTCGTATTTATCTTTTATCATGGATTTTTTATATTAACCATACTTAAACCTTAAAAAATTAAAAACCATTTGTTAGTAATTTAAAGAAACTTTTTTTTAATAGTATACAAGTAAAATTTAGGTAATGATTACAGGGTATGTGTATTTGTATCTGTATCTGTGTCTGCTTATGTGTCTGTATCTTTATTTAAATAAATATTCAGATACAATTGTATCTGAATTTGTATCTGTATCTGTGTCTGTATTAACAGCGTTAACTGATGGCTTCAATAGATCTACTGCCTCTTGAGGTATTCTAGTGGTTTTTTTTTTTTGTGTATTTCGGATAAAGATGTGATTAGTAGATCAGAACTTATAAATAATCTATTTAAAACGTCCTCATTTTGTTTCATCCGACTGATTTTTCGAGAAAATTGCTCCCGATATCTTTTAAAATTTTTGTTGGTCTACTGTAAATTATTTTTCTCAAAAAAAGGCGCAAAAGTGCAAAGAATTTTGCACAAAAATATTAAATCAGGCAAACCCGGTCTTTTTGAGAATTCCCTGTAGTTCTCTAAAAAACAGGTAAAATTTAAGCTTTAAAAAAAAAAGTTTTCAAAATATTAGACGTTCATATTTGAACGTGGTACGTAAATTCGAAATTAGTTTATATATCAGAGATATTATTGGCATACCATCATTAAAGATTACCATAGTATGTTTGGCAAAATATATTTTTAAAAATGAAGGAAAAAGTGATTTTTCGTTTTCTCAAAAAAATTAAAAACAAAGTGGATCTTAGAGAAGAGATTATGTCGCTCCTGCAAAACATAAAATACTATTTTTTTGCGGATTATAAAGGGGCATTTAGTGTATTTTAAGCCGGCATCAAAAGCTTTTGCGATTTGTGAATTTCGTTTTTAACATTAATTCGCAAATACGGCCCTTGTTACCTCACTGTGGATCGGTTCGAAATCAACATCTTATGCTAGGTTTACATTGACTGGCACAGCGCGTCAGGGGTGCTTTTAGGCATCTGAGCCTTCGCAATTTTAATTACCGATTGTAATGCAAAATGCACCCCTGTCGCGCTGTGCCAGTCAATGTAAACCTAGCATTAGCTTGCACTATATTTTTTATGTTTTGACTGCAGCTTGACAGCCGATTTGCGCGCACATTGAACTTAATTAAAATTAATTATATGATACAAATTTACCGCAACCATTTTAATTTTAAATTTGCTAAAATAAAGGGAATTATTTTAGTGAATGTTTGGCTTTAAAAGCACCCCAGGAGGTTATTTTTAATAATTTTAATGTTTAATATTCAAATTTGACAAAGTTCATTAACAGTTCAGTTAACCAAAATGCATACAAAATTCTAAATTTCTAGCTCCGTTAATAGAGAGACAAATGAGTCCGATCATGAAAAGGGTTGTCAGTGCGGCAGTGATCTCTTTTAGGCGACTAAGAGATACCACAAAATCGAAGCGCAAATGCTTGACGCAAGCAAAATTAGCATTTTAAATATTTATTAGTTTAGTTTAATTGAAAACTCCTAAATTTATCAAAATTATAAAAGCCAGCTCGCACCTGCCGACCACCAAAAAATCGACCATTCAAATCTACAACAGCTGTAAGGTAAAATAATATTAGATAAATGCAAATCAAAGTCAGAAGCATAAACAAACCTTTAATGGCGCTCTCAATGCGTTTGAATTCAACAAATATTTTGACAGCATCTTCAGGCACTGTGCCGAATGCCTCGTGTATGATGACACTGTTAACATCCCCATACTTTGTATTACATTCATCTTTCACTTCCGGTTCGAGTTCCTCATCCACATCGCCTGGCCCGACCATGTTGCGAAGCAGCACAACTTTGCTAGGCGCCTTCATGATTTCGGTTATGCTAGGCTCTGTCTCGCTGTCTGCAGCAGTTAGTGGCACAGGCAATGGTGGCGGGGGCATGGCAGCCGCAGCTGCGGGAATAGAACTTGAGACCGTTGTGTTTACAGCTGGCAACTGGCAAATAGGAGGTGAGGATGGTGCTGCGAGTGGAAGTACAAATCCGTCTTTTTCATGTATGATGCGACCTCCGCGCTTGGACGTCTTTTCAACTTGAAGCGCAACAGACATGCCCTGCTCTGATTTGCCTAGACCTTGGCCATCCTTGAAACCGTACTTAGCCATTATCTTTGCTGCTACCGAGCTAGCCGAGTAAGGAATGGTAACATTCGAGGAGCTATCGCCGTTGTCAATGGAAAGTGATGGTGGTGGTGCAATTGCCGCTCCACCACCTTGTTTGGCCACCGAGCCTGGAGCTGGTGGAGTGTAACTGTCCTCGTCACTTTTTCGTTGTCCAAAGCCACTAAATTTCATCGATGGCGGCGAATTGTCATGATTGTACACGTCTCTGCGACCGCTACGATTACGTTTGCGATCCCGATCTCTGTCACGATCGCGCTCTTCGCGATTGTTGCTGCCGCTACTGCTACCGACGTTGCGTGGCTTTTCAATGCTCTTTGTCTTGTCTTTCAGTTTTTCATACTCGTTAGGCCACTGTGGATCATACTCGTCTATAAAATCCCAATCATCTGCCTTTATGCTCTCCAGTACAGGTGATGGACCTAGGTTTGTGTTGATGATGATTGACTTTGCAGCGAAATTATCAGAGTCTGTAGTACGTTTGGCGCGAAGATTAGCGACTGGCGTCATTAGCTGTCAATGGGAAAATATAATTGAATATTTGCTCATTTGATAATTTAAAATTGGCAGCAGACAGATCAACACACCGGTTTCTTTATTTGATCCCTAGGTTTCGGCTTGGGCAACTGAGCTTTCTTCACTGCCAGCTGTGTTTGTAGCATCTTAATGCCCGATGACCATCCATCCATTTGGCTGGAACGCGGCTTTGCATCAATATCATCGTACAAATCCATTTATACTTTTCAGTTGATAAACAAATGTTGATAGAAAAGTTTCCGTCTTTAACTGAGCGTAGGGTTGTTGATATTTGTAATAAATATATAATATATCGATAAATATTTTTTGGTGATATTGTTTTGCATATCTATTTCTAATACTATCGTCAAAATTTATATGTTTGGACGATATTTGTGCGATATTATTAACCTCTACTTCATAGAGGAAGTAACATGTTATGCTAGGTTTACATTGCACCACAGGCTGGCACATCACAGTGCCACAGGGGCACAGCTCAATGTGAACACTAAATGCTGTGCCACAGAAATTAGCTGGCACAGAAATGTGGCACAGCAATGTGAACGGCAGTGTCATTTGCCTGTCACAGATTTTCTGAACAGCTTTTTCAGTTGAGGAAGCTCAAATGAACAATATTTTCCTGTGGCAGGCAGAACGAGCATGTTGGTTTTTTTTGGCACATTTAGATAACATTTAACATGAAATTGGTGTTTGAAGAAAATATATATTTATTTGTTTACATTTAATTTTTGCGTTTTTATCAAACTAAAATATAAATTGGTTAATTTCTTGTGTTTTTTAAATTGATTTTATGGTTTTTATTATTTGAATGAGTGTAAATAAAATGAGCGGCGCATGCTTGTATTGGGGCATGGCTGGTCAATGATAATAAAGACCAGGATAAAACCACGATAAAGTTTAAGCAGCAAGTTATTTGGGTCGTAATTAATAAGATTATTTCAAATTCCAACGTCTTCAATAAGATTGTGGATGGATTGGGAATGTCATTGAATAGTAACACGGCAAATAAAAGTGTAAGTTCTAAATACTTTCATATTTTTAATATATGTAACTCAAAATACGCGCCAAAAGATTTGACTCTTTTTGTGAAACTAGTTTTTTGTTCACGACCTTGTTATAAGCTCCACTGCTGTGAACATTTGAACAATCTGTGTCGCCTTGTGGCGCTGTGCGAAAATGACAGTAGTGTTCACATTGACGGCTGGCACAGCTCTGTGGAGCACAATTTCGGTGCCGGCCAATGTGAACACTCTGGCACAGGCTACATACAGGCATTAATAATGCTAGGCTTACATTGACTGGCACTGCGCGTCAGGGGTGCATTTGTGCATCTGAGCCTTCGAAATTTGAATTACCGATTGTAATGCCCAAATGCACCCATGACGCACTGTGCCAGGCTGTGCCACTCGAGGCATTCGGTGTCATTAAGGGTAAATGTTAAATGGACGGCCAACCCCTCCAAAATTCACGTAATTTTTTCCTGGATAGATCCCGATTTATTATGAATTTAAGCTCTGATTTGTTTTTTCAAATTAATTATAAAGTTAAATTTTTATCAAGCCTAAAAGGGCTTGCGCAAGGCACTTGCTATATTGTTGTTGTTTTTATTTTGTTAATATCACTAATTTTAAGGAAAACTAACTACTAATACAAAGCAATTGAAATATTTGTGCTGTCTTTTGTTATTGAGTTGCTAAACTAGCTATAAAATTCCTGAGTGCCAGTGCTTATTAATGTACGAAATTGTACCAAGCAAAATCCGTGGTACGGCATCTCATAAGAAGTTATCCCAAAGTAAATCTCGGAATGACTTCTCAAAGTAGATAATTGGTCGTGTTCACCAGAATAAATCAGTCATCTATCACAAATCAAAAAATTTGTGATTGGCTTCTGGTGAAGACTACGAGAGGAAGGTTAGGTATAGTTTAGGGAGACAGCCGATTATTCCTCACGTGGATGGCAACAGGTTGTGGTGGCTGCTGAAAGGCAGTTCTTTCAGTGCAATTAAAAGCGTGTTTGACAAGTGTCAAAGTCGGCAGAAAAGCGCAGCTTATTGCAACAAGCGGTATTTGAACCACACGTGCACGTGGAAGCAACACTCATAGACACAGACGACTGTCGAGGAAAGAAAACCAGCCTGCCACACACATCTGCATACACTTAAAGGCCACCATCTGGAGGGACAGGCAGCCACATACAGCAAACTGCGAACTGTAAGCAGCCAGACACCCAGCAAAGCCACGGGCCAAGCAGACGGAGACCATAGTTAATAGCTTATTATTTATAAACCAAAACTATGATCTCCTAAATACTTAATACTACCTGATACTACTTATTATTTTTGTAAGAAAACTGTGATCTCGAAAATGATTTCTATTGTAAATTCTTGAAGAATAAAATCATGTTGTTTTGTTTTAAATTTTTTTTGAAAAACTTCGATGTATCGATGCTTTTGCTTCATAACATCGGTAATTCAAATTTCGAAGGCTCAGATGCTTAAATGCACCCCTGCGGCTCTGTGCAAGACTCTGCCACTCAACGTATGCCTAGCATAACATTGCAAAATTCGATGCTTTCGAACCTCTACTTGATGTTGTTTACGTTTTGTTGCGCCCATCTTTTGAGGGTTGCCAGACTGTGCATTTTGGGTCATAAACATTAGGTTCTGTTAAGTCGACTTTAATGCTAGTATTTTTATGTTAACTATGGCAGTTCTACATATCTTGGGGCGAACAGATCTGATGATCGATTCCGGTAGAACTTGTCAAAATAAGACGAAAAAATTAAATAAAAGTTTTTGATTTTCGGCTCGGTTCTCGAGATATTGGGACCGATAAGTCGCCGATTCCCATACAAACTGGTCAGCGTGCCAGCTGCTCTTTGCACTGTGTTAGAGCGAGACACCGATTTATACAGCAGTGCTGTATAGTGTCCGTTTCAACTTCAGCGATTGGCGCGGATAATTTACATATTGAAATCGAATAAATTTACGGTTGTTGTTGTTATTGCTATTTTTTATACTACATGAGACATTAGTATATGACAGGGTGTGATAAATACAATCATTTTTACAAGAAGACATTTTGTGAAGTTATGTGAAATGAGCGCCGCAGGCAAAAATTTTTTATTTTGTATTTAATTTTTTGTCTTATTTTGACGAGTTCTACCGGAATCCATCATCAGATATGTCCGCCCCAAGATTTAAGACTTTGAATTTTGTCTTTTGTGTTTCTATTTGAAATTATTATTTCCCCAGTTCGACTAATAGCCGCTTTCCACGAGCCGTCATTCGGCTTCATTCAGTAAAGTCATTCGGGGCCTTATGGGAATTTGTACAGGCCGAATTTGTCATTCGATTCGAATGACAAAATTGTACTGAATGACGTCGAATGACAGTGCTCGTGGAAAGCGGCTATAAATTACTATTGATTATCGATATTCGATGAAAAAAACAGATGTTCGCTCTCAATACCCTATCGATACCCCGAAAAATTGCAGTACTAAAAAAAAATACAAACAGAATACTGCAACACTTGCCAATGATGCGTCGCACGATTTTACATGCGGCCGCATCATTGTCTTCTTCTATCCACAGGGTTCTTATGGGCATCATTGCCGCATGTTCCATTTAACGGAAAAATCTAATGATGCGGCCCAGTGTAAATACAGTATTAAGGAGTCGGCACAAACTATCGGAGCCGACTGTATTATAAAAGGGCGTCGTAATACTTGGCTGCGACCGATTAGTCGGATCATTACGTAATAATAACTAATAATCATAATCGACTTCCAACACTACCTTTATATAACGATTGTCCCAAGTTCTTAAAGCAGTGATGGGTACGTTTATTGAATCGTTATCGTCAGCTCACGCACGATCAACGCATGCCATACAATGATGCCAATTTGCCTTTTTATACCCTTGCAGAAGGTATTATAATTTTGTAACGAAATGTGTAACGCATTAAGAGGAGGAGGCCTCACAGACTCCATAAAGTATATGTATTCTTGATCAGGGCGACGAGATTAGTCGATATAGCCATGTCCGTCCGTCTTTCTGTCTGTTTATATGCAAACTAGTCCCTCAGTCATGAAGCTATCTTGGTGAAACTTGGTATAATTCCGTCTTCTGTCTGCATGCAGTACATGTGTCGGAACCGCCCGGATTAGTTCACAATATCATATAGCTGCCATAGCGATCGTTTCGAAATCAACATCTAACAAATTGTGCAAAAAATCTGACGGATTTTACAGTGCTCTGCAAGGGTATCCAAACTTTGGCTCGCGAACATCATTTCATAATATTAGATTCTTAATTTTTTTTTGGCAATACTGCGGCTCCAGAGGCACCAAGATCTGAAAATGGATTCCGGTAGAACTTGTCAAAATAAGACGAAAAATTAAAAAAGGTTTTTTGATTTATGGCATAGTTCTCGAGACATCGGTGTTTAAATATAGACAATATCCATAAAAACTGCAACAACAGTCGTTTTGCGCCTTAGCTAGTGATGGCACTATTAATCATATAAGTAACATAAATAGATTACACTAGTTTACAAACGAATTATTTGTGTCTGCCTATCAGACCTTAGTATTTTTCCCGTATAGATTTTGACCTCCTAAACATGTTTTTTTTTTTTTTTTAATTTTTTCATAGGTGACTCAGCTCAGTATAAATTGTAAACGCGATTACCATTTTCAACAAAATTAGCGTTCAACTAAATGTAAGAAACTTTTTCATTCAAAGTTTTGAAATCAGATCGATCTTTACAATGTTAAAGCCTCTTAAAGTTGAAACATTTTTTTTTTCAAAAAAAAAAAAAACACAAAGGGGTACAAACATAAACAAAAATTCAAAAAGTATATTAATCGCAAAAATAAAAATAAAAAAATAATGTAGGCAAAGAGATTGGACTTTCCCTAGTAAAACAAGCCATCGTTCATAAAAATCGGTTGATAAATTATGAATCACTACGGTTTCCTCTTACTTTAAAAAACATAAGTTTTAGAAATAAAACAAAATGAAATGAAATTATATAATTGCGCCATTTTTAATATTCCATATCAGCTGTTTTTGTTGTCGATAACCTAATTTTTAATCGAACACTGCCAGCGTTGCCACACTTTGTATCAAAAGTTTTGCCGAAACTTTTGCCGTATTGACAGCGGCACGCCGTTTAACCGATATATTTGAACCCAACTGTCAAAATTTTTGTATGGTAGGGACATACTTGCCGGCACCAAAGATGCAATTTTTCGTTACGGTGCTACACCGGCGGCAGTGTAAGAGCGCTATAAATAAATGAAATAAAAACCAACTTAGCTCAACTGTTCGACTCACAGAGTTGCTAAGAGAATCTGCTATACTTCCAACTGGTTTTCTTGGTTTTTAAATAATTTTTAACTATATTTAATTTAAATCCATATTTTGTCATTTAAATTATTTTAACTATTATATTTCGAATATAAAGACAATAAAAAATAATTTAATTTAAAATTTTGTAGTCGCGAACTTAAGAAAATATTGCCTGTTCTCTGTTAATAACAGTTTCACAAAATGTTAAGTTTGGCCACTTTCCATACTTGTTTTAATTAAAAAAAATAAAATGGGCAATGAAGGCAGCAAATTAAAAGGGATAGTCATTGATAAAAATGCGATCGAGGTGAATGACTTTTGGGCACTATATAATGCCGAGTCACCAACAACCTGCATCGATGAAGGAGGCGGTGGTCAACAGCTCTCCGTATTCAAGGGAGAAGTTTTTGTGAAAGGCCAACTATGGGTCGCTCAAGGACCAATGGAGCGCGCCATAAAGGTTAGTCTGTCATCAACTATCATTAGTTCTAAAGCCAGATACTTAACGCGTTAATTGTAATTAATTCTGTAGAATCTGATGATCTATCGCCATCCGTACATTCTCAAATACAAGTCAACATGGGAGTATTCTGGACAAAAGCATTTGGCCACGGAACGCGTTAGACCGTTGAATGATGTCTTGCCAAAACAAAGCGGTATACAAGTATGTCTTGGGCTACGCACGATACTCTGTAGCTTGATATTTCTGATAGAGAAGGCGGGGGCACGACATCTGAATATATGCACACAGTCTGTGTATGTGACGGACAAAGGAAGTTGGCGATTAGCTGGCTTTGAATATGTGTGGAAAGCCAAGGAGTTAAATAAACAGCTGCTAGAGCTGTCGCATAGCTTTCGCAACCGTTTGGCCATCGATTCGGCTAATATGGAGCAGGCAATGGAACAATTTGCCTTTGCAACACTTTGCGAACAAATCCTGGATAAGTGTAAGGATAGCAATAGTTCTGTGGGCACACCCCATGTACGGCAATTTCAGGAATATTGTACCACGCACTTAAAGCATCAGAATCCAGAGCTGCGCCCCAAGCTGTCGGCCGTGCTGCTACATCCGTATTTTAATCATGAATTCGTTTTAATACATTCCTTTCTATTTGAGCTACCACTTAAATCCGTGCAGGAACGTCAACAATTCTTTAGCACTCTTATAGAGCGGCTGCGTTGCTTTGACGAGCAAGTCGTCGCTTCTCAACTGGCTAGTGATCTGCTTTCTCGCATGGTTCTGCTTGATCCCACTGCACAACACTGTGTAACGCCGTTTGTACTACGTACCAAGACGGAGAATGGAGCTACATCACTTTTTTCACCACAAACATATGTGGAATATCTCCTACCATATGTACTCAAAATGTTCCGTTTGCGGGATGCACAAATTCGACTTATACTTCTTGACTATTTCATTGAGTATGTGCGTCTGCTAAGTGACGAGCAGTTGTTGATTGAAATACTACCGCATTTGCAGCTGGGTATAAGCGATACCAATGATGTTCTGGTGGCTAAAACACTGCGCTCCCTGGCTGATCTTGTGCCCATTTTGGGTGCTGCGACTGTGCTCGGTGGCGATCGTAGGCGCTGTTTTTCGGATGGGCGTCCACATGCTGCTGTTTCTACAGATAGCACGGCACAGTGGACCGAGCCGCGGTCCATTACTCCACTTGTGAATGGCAGCGTCGTAGATGCAGTTGATTATATGGTCTCGGGAAGTCCATTGCCTGTGGAAAACAATGTAGCACCGATGCCTTTGCGCTTAAGTCCTGATGGCGGTGAGGATGATAAAAGTCTCGCAAATCAAAATGAGAAACCTCTAAAGATAAGTCAAAGCGGTGGACCAGACAGCATCTCGGTCAGTTCAACAAGCAGTCCCGCCCATGAGCAAACACTGGTGAACGATGAGGAGGAGGCCTGGTCAGATTGGGAAAACACAGATGAGCTACAGAGTTTCCATGCCAAACAGAAGACTTTGGATGATTTGAACCTAAGTAATGTAGAATCACAAAGCAGCGCCTCCACACAGGCTACACAGCCCTCGATAGCCGACTCTGTCCGAACCGCTTGCTCCACCCTTTCCAATTCCACCACAAAAGCAATCCCGCCACCGTACAATCGCAAGCTCATCGATGATTTCAGCGTACTGGACATTCAAGTGCAACTAATGTTGCCGAGCAATATCACGGAACCGGCTGAATTCGATTTTTTCAAAGACATGGAGCCCGTTATCGAGACGAAGCCACAAGCAGCTAGCGATTCTGAATTCGTCCGTATAGATGCCAGTCGCTTTGCAGCTGCTTGTTCCAACTCTAATGGACATGACACAGATGTTGACACGGATCAGGGCTGGGGCCATGATGAAAATGACGTTGTCTGGGGCAGCAATGCCGACTCTATCGTCACTTAGTAGTGTGTAAACTATCAAATAAAGTCCCACTTTTTGTCGCTATTTCTTGTTCCATGTATCATAAGCAGTATTGCTTCTCCTTAGCAAGTATTTAAAATTTAATCTTTTCCTAACCTAAAGTACACTTCTGTACATATCCATCTTTCGCATCAGTATGTACCATAAAAAATTCCAAAACGCTGCTCCGCGTATATGTATATGTAATTCTACCATATGTAAACAACTTAGTAATGTTTTAATCTTTTCAAGTGTTCAGGTTAATATTACTATTTGCAAGATAATCGGAGTACAGGGATTCCCCAAAACTCCAAGCCATTATATTATAATGAAACGCTAATGTCTTGTCTTGTTGAGTATGTATTGATTTAAGAAATGCAGTAAGCTAAAGTGGAGCAAGCTCGACAGTAGGAGACCCTGTACTTATGGGGAAGAAAAAAACGTGGGAAAAGCGAGATGTCAAAGTTGGTGAAAGTCACCAATTAAAAAAAATTGTTCAGTGCAACGCGTTCACAAAAGATTGTTCTTCAATGTTGCGCACCAGAAATTTCAACAGATGGCGCCACTTCTAAGATATCAGTTGTTAAACACAGAGGTCGCAAGCGTTTCTTCTTATTCCTTTTGCCCGTAACCTTGAAAATTTTCAGGACGGGTTTGGACCATAGTGTATATTATATGTAAAAAAAATGCATTAAGCTACGGTGGAGCAAGCTCGACAGTAGGAGACCCAGTACTTTTTGAGTTCAAAGCGTTCACCATAGATTGCTCTTCAATGTTGCGTACCATTATATGTCTACCAATAGATGGCGACATTACGAAGATAAGTTAAAAGTTAATAAACACAGAGGTCGCTAGCGTGTCTTCTTCTTCCTTTTGCCCGTAACATTGTTAGTTGAATAACTTTCGCGTTTATCATTCGATCGGAATGAAATTTTCTGGACAGGTTTGGACCATAGTGTATATTATATGTAACAAAAAAAGGCGCAAGCAATAAAGGAGCTCTTGTAATTTGACTTTGAAATTTTGTATTTTAATTTCCGGTGGCGGAGGGGGGGGGGGGCGTGGAAGATATAGATGAACCTACATGCCAAATTTGGTGTCTCTAGCTCTTATACTCTCTGAGGTATAGTTGTTCAAAAAAGGGACAGACAGACGGACATGGCTATATCGACACGGCTGTTAATGCTGATCAAGAATATGTTTACTTTATGGGGTCTGCCACGCCTCCTTCTGCCTGTTACGCATATTTTTTTTTGCACAAACTTAATAGACTCATTTGCACTTTTTTAAAGTACTGGGTCTAAAAATAAATAAGCAAAGATTTTAAGCGCGCCAATTCTGGGATTCGAACCACGGTCTCCTGTCAGCCCCCAGAAGGAAATATTCCGCAATGTACTAATTTGCCGCAGCCCAACTCAGAGTATTGCACTCCGAGCTCGTGTAAAAGTCTCATTCGCTTTTACATTAGCGTGGCCGGGGTAATTCGGTAGGAAATGCACACTTCCCTACGGCAGGTTCCGCTACGAACTCTAACGTTTCCTGAGCTCGTCATAGACACATTCTGCAGGAAATTCAGTTTCCATTTCTGCTGTAGGGAAATTCTAGTTGGGAATTCCTGAAAATTTCATTTGGAATTCTGGCTGGCATTTCTCCCTCCCTAGGGATTTGGCTGCTGCAGAAATAAAAGCGTATACATATATATATTTTTTTTCAACTTTGTTCTTTAGTTTTATTTAATAAACATTTTCATACATGAATTTAATATTAATATTATTATATTAATTAATACTGAAAAGAGATGAAACGATAATGCACATACATTAGTTTTTATTTTGAATATATTTCATCCAACACGCGTTCAAATAGCACTGCTGCGCAAAAGACACTTTGATAGAAATACACAAAAAATGGGTTGCCAACATTACAAAATGTAGCCGATCGCGTACTCTAGACTCTAAGCTAAGAATACCGCAACCGTATTGACAACCCTTACAGCTAAGAAGATTTCCTTGCAGAATACTATGCATCACAGGCTATACCAAACTCAGCAAACCGCTTGAGCTCGTAGTGGAAGCTGCCGTGGGGAATTCAAACCTCTCAGCAAGAATTCCAATCTGAGTAATATGCAGAGCAGTCAGTACCATACCCAGTAAAACGTTTGAGCTCATAGCGGAAGCTGCTGTAGGAAATTCGCACCCTGAATCGAACGATTCTTACTACAGAGCGCGCTGCTGACGCCTGCAGCTTGAGGAATCGATCCCTACTTCATGTAAAATTTTGGTACTGCGGCCGTAGCGACTTTGGTCTGTACGTGCCTTCTGTATCGACTGGGTGTGAACCAGAGAGCTGCAACGAGTATGAGAGTTTCGCTCAGGCTCGGATATTGAGTCGAACTCGTTGTGAGTTGTATACTGTATAGGCTCGAACCGAAAATTTGTTTGAATCACCGCTCACGAACGGGTGCATACTTGTTTATGAGCGTTTGTTTTCAACTCAGTACCGAATCAGTATCGAACATTTTCGGGTAGGGTATAGTACCGAGTGCCTGACGTCACAGAGTCTCGAACCTGAATGTGAGTTGATGTACAGACACTCGAGACCTGAGTCGGAGTTGCGGTATAGACACTCGTACGGGTAATCGGTTGGACACTCGTTCGAATACCCGTTCGATGAGCTATTTGAGCGTTTGATGCGAACCAATCAAGCAACCGACTGGGCTTTAGTATTGCTTTCTGAATCGTTTTGTGTGCGTGCAAAAGCATTGTTATTTATATTACATATTTATATATGTATGTATATATTATAATTTACATATTTATAATAATACATATGTATATATAAAATGTTATATTAATTATTATAATATAATATATTCATATATATTAACAAAATTCATGAAAATAAAGTAAGAGACACGGATATAATTACTTGGGCAAAGCTATCGATTTTAACACTATGCCAGGCAAATAAAACACTTTTAAGAATATAACTATGATAACCATTTCATAAGCTTTTAGTGTTCAATGAAATGTTGCCATTAAGCATAAATGTAGGTAAGGCATACTTCTTAACAAAAGCAGGTGCGTGCTTCATTGTCGTCTTTATTGCCTGTGTTAATGTTATTGATGTTTTCGTTGATGCTGTGACTTATTGAACAAATGCTTATCGATTTGGCGCCTTCTCATGTTTATTTTATAAGCAAGCGAATGCGTACCCGGTAGTGAATATGGATTTTCATTACATTTCCAGGCAAAAGGAAGAAGAAGAAACGATAGCGGCCTCTGTGTTTATCAACTTATCTTCGTAGTGGTGCCGTCTATTGAATGGTACGCAACATTGAAGAACAACCTATAGTGAACGGTTTGCACTCAAAAAGTACTGGGTCTCCTACTGTCGAGAATGCTCTACTATAGCTTACTGCATTTTTTCAACAGTTTTCCACTTTGACGATGGTTTTCTGCATTATTTTCTATAAGCACCATTGTACCTATGTTTTAGAAAGACTGTTTTATTGTAAGTAAAACCCATGTTCAATTTTAAAAATCGGATAGAAATTGACTAAGGTATTCAGCTTTTTATGAAAACAAAAGGAGCGTTTTCACCAAAAAATCGCTGAGATTGAAAAATGTTTTGAAAAAAAGACAATAAAAATGATTTCAGAATAAAACTGGTCAGTTTAACAAGAAACTTATAATGCGAATTAGAAAAAAATAAGTTCAAACATCTTTTTTTATTTTTAGTGGTCAAAAATTGTATTTTTGAACAAATTTGTTACATTTGTAACTAAAAACGTTCTCCAGAATAAATCAGTCATCTATAATCTATCACAAATCAAAAATAAAGCATTCAGTCGGGAGTGCCCGACAATAAAATATCCTGTGGAACCCTGCCACTCAAATTTTTTCTACTTAATTATACGAGGGGTCTAACAAAAGTTCGGTAAGTTGGCGACTCTTAGCTCGTTTTTCAAAATTCCAAAAGTGTCAAGTCCTTTGCAATACTTTTACGAGACTATATTTTAAATTTTGAAAAAATCGCTCGAAATGGAGACAGGAAAACGCAAATTAGCTGAAGGTGCCTCACATGAAATACCACCACCAACGCAAACGGAAATTCGGTTTAGCATTTTATTCGGTTTTCGACGTAAACTAAAGCCGGTACAAATATCTGGTGAATGCCAAAATGCATATGGAACGTATGCACCATCTCTGAAGACCATTTCAAAATGGTTTCAAAGATTCCAGACAGGACATTTTTCTGTTGCGGACGAACCGCGAGAAGGTAGACCAATCTTCGAGAGACGATGGAAATGTGGCCATAGTTAGAGCAAAACTTATCGAAGACCCTCGATCTACTGGGCTTGAATGCCATAGCCGTATCTCGAATATTGAGTTGAGAGTTGAGATCTGCTGTACACGAAGAAGTCTGCGCGATGGGTTCCGCGAATTCTGAATGAGGCCCAAAAAAAAGCTCGCGTGCATTTTGCCCAATATTTTTTGAATAAATTTGAAAATGGACAGTCTAGCAACTTTAATAAAGTCGTAACTGGTGACGAAGCTTGGTTTTATAAATATGATCCTGAAACCAAACAACAGTCCATGGTATGGAGCCCAAGAGGAGCAAACCCGCCCATTAAAGCTAAGCAACAAAAGTCAGCCACAAAAGTTATGCTGTCTGTTTACTTCACAAAATCAAAAGTTGTACCTTCCATTCCTCTGAAAAAGGGACAGACGGTAACTGCTAAGTGGTATACTGAAGAATGCTTACCAATCGTATTCAAGAATTTGTTAGAGCACCGAAAAAATGAAGAGTTGCGACGCTATTTTTTACATCTTGATAACGCGCCAGCTCACACTGCTGAAATAAAATCCAACTTTATTGCGAGCACTGGCATCGAAGAAATACGTCCAGCACCATATTCCCCAGATTTAGCACCATGTGATTTCTGGTTATTTCCAAAGATTAAAAAAAATTTGAGAAGAAAAAATCAGCAACGAGGACATAATTAATGCGGTAAATGCTGAGCTTGCAAAGCTGAAAAGCAGGATTTTGAGGAATGTTTTGCCAAGTGGATATATAGACTTAAGAAATGCATTGAAATCAATGGCGATTATGTAGAAAAGATAAAAAAAGACGAGGATTTAGAATAAATACATACGGTGAACTTACCGAACTTTTGTTCGACCCCTCGTACATATATGAGTTTTGTATTTCTGCAGAACATTTTTGGAGGTCGTAACATCAATGAGTTGCACATTAACTTCGATCTAAATAAACATACACATTTAAAAATAAATATTTATATACACTAAAGACCATCCCACTTTTTAAACAATCTTGTCAAATTCAGTATATATAATATGTTAACAGAAGTTAGCGCAAGTGCAAATGTAATTTGATATCACACCAGCCACAGAAGCTGACATTGCTCTGGGCCGGATGTCTTACACAACGGCAGCGCACGAGGCGCAAGCTAAGCATTTTAGCAGCCGTTGTGAGTTGAATCCAATAGCTTAAGTCTTTTCCATTTGTATCCCTTAGCTTTAGTTTTATTCTGAAATCTGATTGAGGCACATCTGCCCAAGATTCACGCGTATAATTAACTCACTCACTGAGTCCTAACGGCCAGTGTTTCATAAAGCCCATTATAAGGGGCAATATTGTAATCAATATAATATTAAAATAATAAAAATAAAACCTACTAGTGTTTCTAAAAACTGATAATTGGCGCCCAAACGTATTTCGAACCATCATATGAACACGTTGTGCAGTGTACAGAATTAACTAATTAACTAATTACGCTGTGCAGTGTCAAATTAAACAAAACCAAAACCACCAGTGCGAATAACAAGGCTGTGCCTGACCTACGTTAATATTGGTCATTGACGCAAGCGCAATAAAATTCTCATATTACACCGAAGCCGCTGGAGGTCTTCGGGCAGCGATTTGCCACCAACCTAGCGCGCAAGCGGGCTTGGGCAGCGAAGATCAATTATACGCATAGACGGCAGCGGGGGACTATAGAGAGTGGTCGTGAACGCGGCGTGGGAAGCAGCACTGCTTATAGAACACACAGCTTTGTTTGGCATAAAACATTTTTAAATCTGCGTGAACAAAAACCAAAGAATTAAAGAATTAAAATAAAAGATCTATTGTTAAAAATTGCAATTTTACTCCGCATGTTGAATTAAGTTATGATCCATTCGTTAGCAACTTCTGTTGATAATATTCATTCAATTTGCTGTGTTTCATCTGCCCTTGAAATTTTGCTTACTTTACTACTGACAGTGTAGCCCATGAACGACGCGTTTACCCTTTACAGAGATAAATAATCGCGGGGATCAGAGTCAGACGATTCCGCTCCTTTAGTTAGGGAAACATATAGTCAGTCCGTTGACGATTCCGCTTTTTTAGATAGGGAAACAGATAGACAGTCCGTTGACTCGCTAGAAATCGCTGACGAGCAAAAAAGAGAAATGGACCCAGAGCAGCTTAAGACTGTAGTGCAGGTCGTAATAGCGAGCGCCCTAGAGGCACAAAGTGTAGTATTACAGTTGAGGGACACAGAATTGAAGAATTCTATAGACGCTCAGATACAATCGCTATCAAACAGAATATCTGCCACTAGCATTACAGCACCGCCGGTTGAAGCATTCAAGCCGGTCGAAATCAGAAACGACGTCCAATGCAACGAGCCATTGGATGCCGTTAAATGTTTACCGGAATTAACGGGGGCACCGGAGACGTACGCCTCTTGGAGGCAAGCTGCGGTAGCTGCCTATGCTATTTACAAACCGTACGACGGCAGTTCGCGCCACTATCAAGCGGTAATAATTATTAAGAGCAAGAATAGTGGGGCAGCTGACGGTGTCTAAGGTCAGTTTGGCACAGTTATGAATTTTGATGCCATAATAAATCGTCTCGATTTTACGTACGGAGACAAGAGGGGTATTCATGTTATAGAACAGGAATGAGCACACAGAAAAAGCTTACCCTCATCACTAATAAGGTTAACATGTCATATGAGCCAAGCATGGCACAAGCCCTTTGCACCAAACCATGAGAGGTACGATTTTGCAGCAAGTTTCGCTAAGGGCCAAGAAGATAGGGAACTAAGAATGATCCCAAGACCACAAGGCCGTCAACAAGATAGGAATCAGCAGCAGGGAGATCCGCAAGCCAGCGGCTCCAAGAATCCTCATTTCACTAGGCAGCAAAGACCACAGAACCAATCTGAACAGCAGAGTGGTAAGTGGAACAAGGGTAATGGCTCGCAGGAACTAATGGATGTCGATCCATCCTCGTCAAAAATCCTTTAGCCATCACAGGCACCAGCCTATGTTAACTCTAGCGCTCCACAGGCCTATAAGAGAACAGCCACCTCTGGACGCTCAACTGGACAGAGAAGGCAAAGGGTCAATCACACGGCTCATGAGCCAGATCAAGACCTAAGGGAATATGCTAACGCTGGAGCAGAGCAGCAAATCGCTGACGTCAATGGTAGCGATTATGAATCGGACACCTCCAACATTACACACAAGTGCCTCGTATCTTTGTTCGGCCAAAAGGCCACATTCTTTTTGCTCTCTGACTTGTCGACAAGCACACAAGCAGGAGCTTTGCTTTGTCTTTTCTCTGGCCAACTCAAATGTGGCTCAGTAACGGAACCTATCGAATTCCACAGGTGCGCAGACGTTAATTTTACCAATGTCGATTGCGCTGACGCTCCTGATTCAATAAAGGAGACATTTTTCAAAATGTTAAAAAACAGGCGCAAAGTCTTTGCAGATCCGGAAGAAGCTCTTCCATATAATACGTCAGTTGTGGCCACTATCAGGACCACTGACGAACAACCTGCTTATGTCCGATTGTATCCCTATCCAATGGGAGCAGCAGAATTTGTTAACAAAGAATTTCATAGCCTCTTAAAAAACGGCATCTTAAAAAAGTCTGTTTCCCCCTATAACGACCTCTTTTGGGTGGTTGACAAAAAGGGCACAGATGAGTTCGGCAACAAGAACATGCGCCTTGTAATGGATTTTCGAAAACTCAATGAGAAAACCATTGCTGATAGATACCCCATGTCTAATGTTCCAATGATCCTTGGGAATCTTGGTAAGGCCAAATACTTTTCGACATTAGATTTGAAATTCAGCTACCACCAGATCACGCTAGCAGAGCGTGATCGTGAGAAAACAGCTTTCGCTGTTAACGGGGGAAAGTACGAACTTTGTCGGCTTCCTTTCGGGTTGAAGAATGCAGCCAGCATCTTCCAAAGAACCGTCGACGACATACTGCGTGAGCAGATTGGCAAATCCTGCTATGTTTATGTTGACGATGTCATTGTCTTCTCGAAAGATGAAGATTCCCATGTCAAACATGTGGAGTGGGTTTTAAAGAGCCTGTGTGAGGCAAATATGAGAGTGTCCAAGGAGAAATCGCGTTTTTTTTAAGAAAAGCGTAGGTTTTCTTGGTTTTGTGGTAACCAGCAACGGAGCCACAACAGAACCGGAAAAGGTAAAAGCAATTAAAGAGTACCCAGAAGCAAAGAATGTTTTCGTAGTTAGATCATTTCTTGGTTTGGCCAGTTACTACAGATGTTTCATCAAGGACTTTGCCTCAATAGCAAAACCCATTTCTGATGTCCTAAAGGGTGAGAATGGGTCAGTTAGTAAGCATAGATCGCGTAACGTTATAGTAGAGTTCTCTGATCTTCAGCTTTAGGCTTTTCATAAGCTTCGCAACATTTTGTCTTCAAAAAATGTCATGCTCCGTTACCCTGACTATAAGAAGACGTTTGATCTAACGACAGACGCTTCAGCCTACGGCATAGGGTGATTTCCAGACCATTGAGACCCCCAGAGGTAAACTACGCCACGAACGAACGGGAGCTATTAGCTATAGTTTGGGTCTTAGCAAGATACGTCACTACCTATATGGTGTAAAAGACATAAACATTTTCACAGACCACCAGCCGTTAACTTTTGCCGTTTCCGAACCAAACCCAAATGCCAAAATCAAAAGGTGGAAAGCGCGTATTGAGGAAACAAATGCGCGAATGTTTTATAAGCCAGGCAGGGAAAATTTAGTTGCTGATGCGCTTTCGCGTCCCCTCAAAACGCAACTTCATTCTTTTCGGGGATAAAAGATGTCATGAGGTAAGCTTTACTGATGCCGCAACCTTTCTTGACCAACTCCGTGACTTATTCAATCCAAAAGCGGTAAATGCCCTCTACTGCAACCTGCACACGCTAGCCCAAGTTCAAGATGGCTTAGTGCGTATGTTTCCAGGTACGACGTTTTGGCACTGCAAAAATCGTGTTGCAGATGTATTTAATATCGATGAGAGGAGGAAAATCCTCATTGCGGAACATAATAGAGCGCATAGAGCAGCTCAAGAAAATGTCAAGCAAGTCCTTTCAGAATATTATTTTCCAAAAATGGCAAAAATAGCCAAAGAAATTGCAGAGAACTGCAGAATCTGTTCAACGGCAAAGTACGACAGACATCCAAGAAAACAAGAGCTAGGGGAGACTCCAATTCCTGAGACTTCTGGCGAATTTCTGCATATTTATATTTTTTCCACAGACAAAAAGTTTTTTTTGACCTGGTTGATAAGTTTTCTAAATTTGCAGTCGTACAACCAATTCAATCGCGCACTATTGAGGACTTAAAAGTCCCTCTACTGCAGCTCATGAATTTCTTTTCGAGAGTCAAAACAATATATTGCGACAACGAACCTTCGCTGAATTCGCTGACAATCAAGTCCCTGTAATTAAACAACTACGGAGTCCATATTGTTAATGCGCCTCCGCTGTATAGCACCTCCAATGGCCAAGTGAGGTCTTGGTAAAAAGAAACCGCAGGCTTGGCAACAAGCTCACGCCCTTGTGTGAAGAACGTGTCGTAGAGGCAGACATCGGCACGACCGTTCTCATTGGGGGAGGGTGGTCCATAAGGACAACCTTAAGTAGGGCGAGAGCTATAAGTTTTTATTATTATTTAAGTTTCAACATTTTAAGCATTATCTTTAAGATTTTACGCCCCTTGGCGTTATTATTAGGAGACACTTAGTAATAGTACAGTCCGTTTTGTCTGTTTTTCGCAGGTATGGGTTTCTGCTGTCTCTCTTTCTTGTGGGTACTGCGGCGCGTATGACGGACTATTAACACGCCAAATATATCCCTATTGTTGAGGACGAAGTTCTGGTATGGGAGGAATTCAGCTTCGTCAGGCACACCGCTAACATCTCTGAATATGACAGAACGGTAAAGGAAACAATTGGGCTATGTGAAATGTTTCCGCAGTCACACATTAAGAAGCTTCTAAGCGTCCCACCAAAGAGACATGGTAGAAGCGCTTGGAGTGCATCACAGGGTAGCAAGGAGTTTGGACTTTTTAGGCACAGCCCTCAAAGTAGTTGCAGGAACACCGGACGCTAGTGACTTCGAACAGATTAAATTCGCAGAGTTAGAATTGGTGAACTCCAACAACAGGCAGGTAGATATAAACACGAAAGTTCAAGAGCAGATCAACCAGCTTACGTCAATCGTCAACAAAATATTAAAAGCTGCAAAGAAGAGTCAAGTAGATTCTGGTCATTTGTATGAGACGTTCCTAGCGCGTACGAGAATGTTGCTGATGGAAATGCAGAATTTAATGCTCGCGGTGACCCTTGCTAAAATAAACATAATACTTTTTGAGTGCAAAGCGTTCACTAAAGATTGTTCTTCAATGTTGCGTACCATTCAATAGATGGCACCACTTGATACACATTAAGGTCGCTAGCGTCTCTTCTTCCTTTTGCCTGTAACATTGTTAGCTGAATAACTTCCACGTTTATCAACCGATTTGAATGAAATTTTCAGGACAGGTTTGGACTATAGTGAGTAATATATATACCAAAAATCAATCGCTAGCATTAAAGGTTCTCTTGTAATTTGACCTCGAAATTTTGTATTTCAATTTCCGTGGGCGGAAAGGGGCGTGGCAAAAATCTAAAACAAACTTGTTCAATGCAAGATATGGATGAACC
>JAWNND010000502.1:0-121462 GCA_035043265.1 Drosophila testacea
GCATGGATGCTATCGTTCAATATTGGCTTCAGGAACCCTTTTCCAGATTAGAAGATAATAAATGAAATGTAACAGAAATAATAAAAAGAGTAATAGAAAAATAAATGATAAATGAATAAGTGAAAAAAGTAAAAAAATATAGCGCAAGCTAACTTTGGCGCGGCAAAGTTTGGATACCCTTGCAGTGCCCTGTGTAAGCCGTCAGATTTTTTACAAAATTTGTTAAATGTTGATTTCGAACCGATCGTTCCTATGACAGCTATATGATATAGTAGTCCGTTTTACTCCAAATTTAGTCAGCCTGTTTAAAACTTAATCAAACACACAATGTGTATATTTGGTTGAGATATTTTGAGAAACAAAAAGATTTTCATACTGAATCTTGTTTTCGAACCGATCATTCCTATGACAGCTGTATGATATAGTAGTCCGATTTATACCAAATTTAGTCAGCCTGTTAGAAACTTAATCAAACACACAATGTGTATATTTGGTTGAGATATTTTGAGAAACAAAAAAGTTTTTCATACTAAATGTTTTTTTCGAACCGATCGTTCCTATGGCAGCTATATGATATAGTAGTCCGATTTACACCAAATTTGGTCAGCCAGTTAGAAACTTAATCAAACACACAATGTGTATATTTGGTTGAGATATTTTGAGAAACAAAAAAGTTTTTCATACTAAATGTTTTTTTCGAACCGATCGTTCCTATGGCAGCTATATGATATAGTAGTCCGATTTACACCAAATTTGGTCAGCCTGTTAGAAACTTAATCAAACACACAATGTGTATATTTGGTTGGGATATTTTGAGAAACAAAAAAGTTTTTCATACTAAATGTTGTTTTCGAACCGATCGTTCCTATGGCAGCTATATGATATAGTAGTCCGATTTACACCAAATTTGGTCAGCGTGTTTAGAACTTAATCAAACACACAATGTGTATATTTTGTTGAGATATTTTGAGAAACAAAAAAGTTTTTCATACTAAATGTTGTTTTCGAACCGATCTTTCCTATGGCAGCTATATGATATAGTTATCCGATCAGGCCGGTTCCGACATATGTACTGCGTGCAGCAAAAAGACGGACCTGTACCAAGTTTCATCAAGATAGCTTAAAAACTGAGAGACTAGTTTGCATAGAAACAGACGGACAGACGGACAGACAGACGGACATGGCTATATCGACTTAGCTCGTCGCCCTGATCAAGAATATATACACTTTATGGGGTCTGTGAGGCTTCCTTGAATGCGTTACACATTTCGTGACAAAATTATAATACCCTCTGCAAGGGTGTAATAATTGAATCAATTACAAAATAATTATTAAACAAGTAAATACACGCCGTACAAGACGCAAATCACAAATTAAAAATTTAAAAAATCTAATAGTCTATTAATTTAAAAACTAAAATTTAATAAATAAATAATTAAAAAAAACAAAAACAATATATATATTATTACTATGGGAAAACAGCAACTACAACAACAGCAAAAAGTCAGAGCAGCAGCAGCAGCAGCAACAACAACAACAACGGCAGCCCCTAAGTATGACATCAAAATCAACATCGCCGCCGTTGCCGCCAGTCCAAGTGCCAGAGGAAATAGCAAAACTGAGCTAGAGTCCACCATCTCGGGGGCAAGGGACGCCGCTTAGAACCGCCTAAATTGGCGCAAAACGCCCATACTAAAATGACCATAACTACAACTACAACGAAGATGACAAAGAGGAAACCAAAACGCCGCCATTGCAGCATAAAGGTCCGCAAAGGTCAAAAATGTCTTTGACGCCTCAAAATGATATTGCCGCCAACAATGGCTGTGCGGCTGCCAACTCACGCTATAATACATCAAATATAAGGAATAATATTAACAGCAAAAACAGTGACAGCATTAGCAACAACAATAAATTTAATAACAATTTTGCCGAACTTCTGGCCAGCTATGTGCGAAATGCATGAAATAGTCCATCGACCGACATAGTGACGTTATCGTCAGCCACTTCGGCGTCATCATTATCCACATCCACATCCATATCTCATACAGACAGTCACATCTCACCTCAAGTGTCGTCAATGGGCATTGACTTTGTCGACACTGAGGCAGAGGATGATAAGAATGTGCATAATGGTGCCTCCAACAGGTCGCCGTTGCTTTCCTCGCAATCCTTGCACTCACAAACATCTTCGGCCACCGCAATGAGAGCGCTCATATCAGTGAAGAAATCGGCGCAGCCAGAGCATCATCAACAACAGCAACAGCAACTGAAATCAACGCCAGCGACTGCACCACCAGGAACAGCAGCAGCAACCGCCACTAAGGTAGCTGGAGCAACAACAACAGAAACAGCAGTACCAAGAACAGCAACCACATTCCCGGAAACTGTAAATCAAACAGAAAATGGAATCAATAAAGGTAGGCGAGACACACAATATACTTATTCTCCGACCTTTGCTATCCAACGGCAGGCAATCAAGCGTGAATCAAATTATCGCCTGAGATGCCAGCCAAAAATGCGCAAGCAATCGAGCTCACGCGATCTGGAACAACAGATCCTGAGTCTGCTCAGATGTTGATAGCTGGCGACGGTGGCTTCAACTTCAACGACAATGATGATTACTATGATGTCGTCAATGATCCGGCATATACAATGCCAAGCCATGACTCATCATATGAGGACGAATCTGATGGCCAACATTGATAATGATGATATCGACGAGCTGCTAAGAAAAAATAGTAACATTAATGCGGGCATCTCCACGACTATTGCTCCAGCATAACCCTCGTCTAAGCAACCTATTGCCCCTCCTTCTTCCTCTTCTTCACTTACTCCTCCGCCTCCATACTCTTCTCCATATACTGCAACCCTGTTAAGTGCTGTCACCTGCAAAAGCAAAAGCCAATCAAATAAGATTAATGCAGCTACCATACAAAATAACAGTGGCAACATTCATCACAACAACAACAACAAAAACAATAGCCATACTATTAATACTAACATTAACAACAATAAAAACAACAGCACCAACAGCATCATCACTGAATCCAATAAGCGCAAACGCAACAGCAAAGAGTTTGAAGAGTTTCTGCTAAGCCAAAAGGCGTTGCGCGACGACTTGGCACAGCAGGAGACCAAAAATGTGAAATGGAACCTACTCAAGAGCAAAAAAGTGCCAACGCTGTTCTTGCCAAGAATAGAGAAAATTCAACCGATAATTATCGGTTATCAATTATAATTGATTGCTTGAATGCCATTGAGGGAGTTGCCACCAAGTTTAACACTAAATGTACGCAGCATGGAACAGTTCTTTTGCAATCTGATGACATGCATACGTATGAAAAGATTGCAAATTAACTGCATAAAAATCATGTGGAGATGCATACGCACCAGTTGCGTAGGGAACGTGGCTGTCGTGTCGTCATTAAGAAACTCCATCCCACTACTGAAAGAAAATGGATACACGAGCAGCTAACTGGTATGGGCTTAGTGGCAAACCGATGAACCTTTTCGCAGTTGAGCTACAGCCAACTCTTGATGAAACCAATGAAGAAATTCCTAAGCTCGAAAGGATTGGCAGCCAGTGCGTAGCGGTAGAGTTAATGCGTAAGTAAATCGATCCGGTCCAGTGCTTCCGTTGCCACTAAAAACTATTGTTGCCGTCAATATGCCTGCCTGAAATGCGCAAAACCACATGCAACATCTGAATGTGATAAAGCACGGAACACACCAGCCAAATGTGCCAACTGTTATGGTGCTCATATAGCAAGCTATAAGGGATGCCGTGTCCTTAAGGCGGAGCAAGATAAAATGATAATTAATAAAACCAGATATGAGGTTGCAAATATTCTCATGCATAATGTGAACGATACTCAAAACACAATAAAACAGTCAAAGCCAGGTCAGCGTAAACAAGAACAACAGCCTCATGGTAAAAAATCTATGCTACTACGGAGCAACAGCAACAATAACGATAATAATAACTACAACAACAATAATTTTAATAACGACAAGCAAAAGCAGATAGTCTACTGACAGGAAGTCAAAAACAACAACGACAACAATAACGTATATGCAGCTTAGCCAAAAGCGCGAAACATTTCTGGACCTGCAAGTCAGCACTTAAAAACATACCAGGAAGGACTACAATCTAAACATCAATCACCGCCTAATTAATATAATATTAATGACAATAAATCTGCAACTGTGCAACAGCATTCTCAACTCATTGCCCAAATTAATGATAAAATGAACTCAATATTGGATACAATAAAGATGCTGCTGTGTAGTGGCAACTTAACAAAACCAATTACAAGTCCACAAATATAGCGCAAACTGACTTTGGCGCGCCAAAGTTTTGGATACCCTTACAGTGCCCCGTGTAAGCCGTCAGATTTTTTACAAAATTTGTGTTGCGGCTTTCAAAATCAATTTTTAGTATATGGCACTGTTACTCGCTCTTGCTGCAATAATCCAATTGCAGCGAAAACTTTAAAACAGCGAGCAGCGAAAATGTAAATTCTCTATATTATATAAAGTACTACTTATTACTATTATCTTAAGTCCAACTACAGGGAAAAATTGAATTTACAATTCCCGCTATCTAATTAGAAATGACATAAGGTCTGGCTATAGCTGTGAGAAATGTTTCCTATTTTCACTTCACATTTTTCCCCGAGATTTCAGCGAGCGTAGCGAGCCGGGGGTTGGCGAGCGAAGCGAGCAGGGGGCAAACCCCTAGTATTATATAAAGTACTACTTATTACTATTATCTTAAGTCCAACTACAGGGAAAAATTGAATTTACGATTCCCGCTATCTAAATAGAAATGACATAAGGTCTGGCTATAGCTGTAAGAAATGTTTCCTATTTTCACTTCACATTTTTCCCCGAGATTTCAGCGAGCGTAGCGAGCCGGTGGTTGGCGAGCGAAGCGAGCAGGGGGCAAACCCCCTAGTATATACTAAATGTTCGTTTCGAACCGATCGCTCCTTTGGCAGCTATATGATATAGTAGTCCGATTTACGTCAAATTTGGTAGCGATGTATAAAACTATACCAAACACACAATCTGTGAGTTTGGTTGAGATATCTTAAGAAACAAAAAAGTTTTTCATACTAAATGTTGATTTTGAGCCGATCATTCCTATGGCAGCTATATGATATAGTGATCCGATCCAGCCGGTTCCGACATACATATGTACTGCGTGCAAAAAAAAGATGGACCTGTACCAAGTTTCATCAAGATAGCTTCAAAACTGAGAGACTAGTTTGCATAGAAACAGACAGACAGACAGACGGACATACGGATATGGCTATATCGACTCAGCTCATCGCCCTGATCAAGAATATATATACTTTATGGGGTCTGACACGCCTCCTTCAATGAGTTACAAACTTCGTGACAAAATTATAATACCCTCTGCAAGGGTATAATAACTCAATATTTGATACAATAAAGATGCTGCTGGGTAGTGGCAACTTAACAAAACCAATTACAAGTCCACAACAACAACAAGCGGAGCATATATATATTTTTTTTTCGTCTGATATGATGTTAGCGTTAGTTATTATGAGTTAGAGAGAATAAGATAGATGTTTAAATAGTAAAAATTGAGGCATCTGCATTGAAGACATTGTAAAGTCTATTATAATCCGTACAGAGCACTCGAAAGGGTTCGTGCAGGGAATAGTTATTGGTACAAAGATTAAGGGATAGTGGTACATAATTACGGGTAGACCTGGCAGGAACTGAGAAATTTTTTTGACTCAATAAATAAGAAGAATCAATTTCACCAGCAACTAATTTAACAATAAACATGACGGCTAGCATAATACGATTGTTAGTTAAAGTGGGTAGATTAATTAAAAGAAGTCTACTAGTATACTGGGGTAAATTAAAGCCTGAAACCCAGTTAAAACTACGTAAAGCAAATAATAGAAATTTTTTTTGGACAGATTCAATACGATCCTGGTGGTTAGAGTATTGTGGAGACCAAACACACGAGCTATATTCCAGAATCGGACGAACAAGAGATACATAAAGTAATTTTGTCGTATAAAGGTCATCAAATTCCTTTGCCCATCGTTTGATGAACCCTAGAACTTGAGTCGCCCTACTGACCGTTAAAGCAACATGTGTATCAAACTTCAGTCTATGGTCGAGGAGAATACCAAGATCATTTACTTCATATACTCTAGTACCAAATCAAGAGTATAATTGATGATGTGATGCAAGTGTCTATAGAAAGTCATAACCTTGCATTTAGGACAGTTAAGATTTAGTAAATTAAATTTGCACCATTTATAAAAGCGTGCAAGATCTGCTTGCAGTAAATCAGAGTCGGAACTGTCCGAAAATGACAGACACAACTTCACATTATCAGCATACATTAAAATGTTAGAGTGTAGAATAATAGAAGGAAGATCGTTAATAAAGAGGTTAAAAGCAGAGGTCCAAGATGACTACCCTGAGGAACACCAGACGTTACCAAGACGGGCCTCGAAATAGCCGACTTGAAGACAACGTTTTGAGTTCTGTTGGTAAGGTAATCGGATAGCCATATAAGAAGATTATATGGAAATCCAATTAAATTCAATTTATTAATTAGAAGACAGTGGTTAACAGAGTCAAATGCTGTACTGAAGTCGGTATAAACAACATCAGTCTGCATTTTATTTTTAAAGCCCTTGATCACTAAAGAGGAAAATTCGAGCAGGTTTGTGGTTGTAGATCTATGTTTCACACATGATATAAGATGCAACAGATAAAGTAAATAGTCTATGTAAGAGTACTTATAAAGAGCCAGCGCAGTACCTAAGTACGCATCCTGGCAACCCGTCGGGGCCTGGGGAGAATACTGGTTTAATTTAATTTAGTTCACATAATACTGAGTCTTCACTGATCACGGGTTCAGGAATAAAGTTAGATTATTGCAAGTTATAGGAATAGGATGTACTAGGAGAGTAGCAATTAACAGAGTAAGTAGATTGAAAAAATTCTGCAAATAAATCGGCTGCAGCCTGATCATTATTTGCCGTCGTATTTTCATATGAAACTGAATGAGGTAATAAAGATGATTTACGTTTAGAATTTACAAAATTATAAAATCGTTTAGGGTCCTGAGCAAACTGAAGCCGGCAACGACCCAAATATTCGTTGTAAAGTAGCAATTTAATTGAGTTAAAAAGTTAAAATAACGTGAAAAGTCGACATCATTCCCGGTACGTTTATATTTTTTAAAATACCGCGATTTTAAATTTTTTAGACTTGATAGCTCCCGGGTAAACCATGGGGGCTTATTAGACCTCACTGAGTACCTTCGAGGAACACATTGATCAAAAAAGATGTTCAATATTGCTCGCAAAAAACTGGTACCAGTCATGATTAATAATGAGATTATTTAATTTGTTAAAATCGGATTTTCTAAAACAGCGAGGCTTAGACGCTGCTTAAGGTAGCACAGTTTGCTCAGGAATAGGAAGATCAAGGTTCATTTCTAACGTAGGGTGAAATGAATCTTCGGGAAGCACGAGCGGATCAATTCTACTAACAGCACAAACTGAAGGATCAGTTACAAATATTAGGTCCAGAAGACGGTTGTTACAATTACAAATATTGCTTACTTGATAAAGTAAAAGATCTAGGATGCTATTTATATACTCATGAGAACTAGTAGGAACAACCAGATTATCAACAATAGACCAAGATAAATCGGGTAAGTTAAAGTCTCCCAATACACACAAAAAATCTCTATCCGAAAGTTTAGACGATATTAAACGTATATTAGAAAAGTGTTCAAGATAAACAGAAAACATACCTCAGGTACCATTTGACCCTAGAGCCGCACAGGTTGCGCCTATTTGGGTCGTCCAGCCCACCCGGTTGCCCCCTGGATGGTAGTAGCGCATCCTTTTTATTTTGGCGCTGCTGTCCTTGGCGCCTGTCAGCGGTCAACATGGGGCGCATCGGTCGGGATGGTCCGGGTGGCCTCAGCTCAGCCCCCTCCGAACCATCTCACAAGTTCTTCGTAACAAGCATTACATTACATCTATAAGTGGTGTACTTGTTAGCAAATAATGACAAATTAGATATTTCAGGCTTTAACCAAGTTTCAGTGAAGGCAAGAATTTTATAATCAAAAGAGATACTAATTAAATATTATTATAATATTATATTATTTATTTAGATTTAAGGCCTCTAACATTTTGATACCCTAACAGGAAAGGAAAATTTAGTTTTTTGAAAGATTCGATGGATCAACTGGTTCAACTGTAGATAAATTTATTGGTAACGAGACAGTAGGTCTACTTCTTTTATGAGGAGTAAACTCTTTGATAAGCAAATCATTTGGCCAAATTTTCTTACAAAAAATTGTTGTGAATAATTCCGGCGGCACATTCAATTTAAAAGATGATATGTCTCTAGCAAAAGAAAATTTAAATTTATCTACAGCTATAAGAGCACTAGGAAACTTCGACTGAACATACGCTTTTACGTTATCAATCGAAGTATCCGTATGCAACCTAGAGATAAATATCTGTTTTCTTAAGGGAACAGCTACAAGAGGCTTGGGTGCAGGCAAAGAAGGCGGAGGAAATGTGTTAGATATGGAAGGCAAAAGTATATTTGATGATGGACCGGCATCATCATCACTAATTACAATGGAAGGATAAATAGACTTGTTCGATACTATGTTAGGGTGTTTGACAGGTGTAAAAATGAAAGAATTCCTTGGAGACAAAGGAGAGACGTCATCCATAGGTGTATTAATAGGCGACTTTGGAGAAACGTCCAATACCTTAAGGGCACTGAGCTGCTTCTCCATTGTCTGAAATTCTTCATGCAACATATTAAAACCCTTTCGCAATCTACAGAAATTTTCTCTTGTTTGACGAACAAATCTGGACATATCCGCCTCAGCGTCACGACAAGATTCGCAAGACCATTTCAGCCCGCTGTTATTTTCATTAGAATTTCTTATTTTCATCGTGAAGCCGGCACATTTCACATGTACAAATTTGTCACACAACCAGCAAACAATGCATGCAGCATTTGAATCTTGCTGACATTTGCAGTTCTTAATGCAGCAAAAAAGCATTATACAGAATTAATCAGAACCTGCGGAAGGGTATTCAAATCACAACAACACTACTCAAAGAGCGAAAGAGAGAGTAAGAACGCAAAAGAAAGGGGAGAATTACAGGCTCCACAAACTGACTAATATATCGGTGGGTCCATTGCGGACCATTGACAGCATCATTGACGGCGACTGAGGCGGCTCACCTGCCAATTTAAATTAATTTTTATTATGCACATTTTAATTAATAAAAACATCTCAAGTCTTTTGCAGTTGCATACCGCTTCTATGAATATGATGGGACTGTGCCAATACGACCTGGCCACTTCTGGGCCAGCAGCTTTTGTTCATAATTGGCCACTACACAGCCCATTTTTGTGGCCAGACAGCAGCAGCAGCAGACAACGACACATACGACGCGGTCAAACTGATGAGGATACAACATTAAGTATCGCTTATGATATATGTATGTACGCACTCGCTACTAACTGCTTTTTATACCCTTGCAGAGGGTATTATAATTTTGTCACGAAATGTGTAACGCATTGAAGGAAGCCTCACAGACCCCAAAAAGTATATATATTCTTGATCAGGGCGACGAGATGAGTCGATATAGCCATATCCGTCTGTCCGTGTGTGTCTTATTGCTGCACGCAGTACATATGTCGGAACCGGCCGGATCGGATAACTATATATATAGCTGCCATGGGAACGAACGGCTCGAAACCAACATTTAGTATGTATAACAAATTTTGTAAAAAATCTGACGGCTTACACGGGGCACTGCAAGGGTATTCAAACTTTGGCGCGCCAAAGTTAGTTTGCGCTATATTTTCAGTTTTCATTTATCAATTATTATTAATTGTTTTTCTTTGGATATATTTCAGTAGGCAGGCTTTTTATTGCATCCTGTTACATTTAATTTAATTATCTGTTATTCTGTACTGTACCATCAATTTGTTCTATTTTAATGTCTAAACATCAATGTTTACGTTTAATATTTAAATGTATGTTAATGTTAGGCTAGGTCAGGGTACAGGCACACACTTGTTATTATCACTCAATTCTAAAATGTCAACACTAATGCCAACAACCACTCAAATTCAACGTTCACGTTTAACAGGCATAGCAGACATTCTGTTAATGAACAGAACGCGTTACACTCACTCTCAGTCACTCTCTCTGGCTCTCTCTGAGAATGTTAAAGTTGTGTAGGTGAAAACAGGCTGTTAATACTCATATGTTAAGCCAAATATGAACTCAACAAGTGCAAAGTTTAGATTTGAGTCATTTTCGCTCTCCGAGTCTGTGATCTGTTAGTCGTCTGCTTGTACAAATTCCTCATTGCCAACTGCCTTCAATACGTTACACATTTCGTGACAAAAATATAATACCCTCTGCAAGGGTATAAAAAACAAAAAAATACTACCTGCCCGACTTAAGTTTAAATTAACTCTATTAACTATCCCTAACACTAACGGAAATCGCGTCATGAAAACTGTGCACGGTCTCAAAGGTTTTTGCGTTGGCTTGGCCATTCGACATATTTGAAAACGCCCAATCAATATGAGTATCTTCACGTGTTGTGGATGTTTTCAAATCTAGCAGGGATCTAAGTCCCATTCTAACCAGATAACTATAAGTCTCCTTAGACTCTCTAAAAGCTTGCAAACATAAATTAAAGTCTCCTAATATAACCATATTATCTCCTAAAATATGCCTAGTTTCTACAAATAAATTCTCAAATTCCGATCTAAATTTAGGTACTGAATAAAGGGGACTCTTGTAAATTACTAAAAATCCAATCGATTTATATTTTAAAACTGCATACTCGAAAACATGGAACCATCAAAATTGCGACCACTAAAGCAATAATTTACATTCGCAAACAATTCATGCCTAACAAAAATAACAATACCTCTCTGAGATCTACCTACATTGGGACAATCTAACCGTATAGCAACTCTAAACCCTGGGATTTCATATGTCTCGTTTGCTAAGGTGGAGCCCTCAACAAAACATAGCATAGAAGCATGAAGCATGAGCTTATCGGATTGAACATCCCTAATATGACAGTGCATGCTCTGAAGATTATGGAAAACTATCTCTAAACCTAAACTGTTCAATAAATAGTCAAAGTGACTGCTAAGTAACTTACCGGAGCGTAATTTTTAAAATTCTTCCAGAACTACATTTCGACCTTGAGGAGGTCGAGGTGGTATAAAATTCCCTATTAAAAACAGGCCACCTGCACTTGTAGCCCTACTACAACCTACATATAATGCTGCTCGGTCTATGCTATTACCTATGTGGACCGCCACCTTACTAAAGGTTGCCCCCTGACTCTTATAAATTGTGATACCTTCTGCAGGTACAACTGGGAATTGCTTGCGATCTATGTTAACGTTCTCATTTCTCCTATACTGAAAACTTCTAATTGTCCTAGTGATAGGCGTCCACGTTGGGTGGGGGAGATTCCTATACTTTGAACGAGCTTCTCTTCCTACTCTATCTTCTGATGTATCTACATTAACAGTCATCATATATTTTGCTGTGGTCTTTAAAATGAGCGAACTACACAAGCCCTGGGTTTCTGTAGTTTTGAAGCCCTTGTCTAACTCCAAAATTCTAGATCTGTTTGCGTCATCTAAATTACTAGCCTTGATCGAATCCTCAGCATGTGAAACATACTGGATGGTTGCAATTCTATTCAGTTTTAAAGTATTAAATGTGTTTGTAGCGACATTTGTGCTAAAAAGGTGAATCGCCTCATCAGGTACATTGGCTTCTATTACAACTCGTGAACTCATCAGATCAATATCGTCACTGTTCATATGGCCTGATGCCATATTATTTAAAGCTATCGCAAATGGCTGATCATCTCGCTGCCGCATAATCTCAGTTAACTCAAAGAATTTAAAACTGTCCCATAGTGTCGTATATAACTCACTGTAGGGATCACTAGAATTGGATTGAAAGATCCAACGATCACCTACTGGCCTCAACTGTCTCAGATCGCCGAACACGATTACAGGTATTCCCCCAAAAGCTCGCTGACTCTTAAATATTTGCTTTAATCTATCTATATATATAAAACTCTTTGTCCTCACTGACTGACTGACTGAGTCATCACGCTGTAGACCACACGGTTCAAGATATTGAGATGAAATTGAAATGAACATAGCTGAGACATAATTATTGTGCAATAAGACGATTTTTTGATATCCCCACTGGAAGGGGCTAAAATGGGGGTCAAAGGTCAAAATTGCTTAGTATGAAATTTTTTTGTTTTTTGAGCTATCTTAACCAAACTCACAGATTATGTATTTCTTACTTACTGCTACATCTTGAGAAGATTTGGTCAAGATCGGACCACTATATCATATAGCTGCCATAGGAACAATCAGATGCAAATTAAAACTTTGTATGAAGATCTTTGTTATTTTTTTAGATATATCAACCAAACTCACAGATTATGGATTTCGTACTTATTGTAACATTCTGTAAAAATTTGGTCAAGATCGGACCACTATATCATATAGCTGTCATAGGAACAATCAGATGCAAATTAAAACTTTGTATGAAGATCTTTGTTATTTTTTGAGATATCTCAACCAAACTCACAGATTATGTATTTCTTACTCACTGCTACATCCTGAGAAAATTTGGTTAAGATCGGACCACTATATCATATAGCTGCCATATAGCTGGGTGTGTTACGATTCATTAGTGTTGCGACTTTCAAAATCAATTTTCAGTATATGGCACTGTTACTCGCTCTTGCTGCAATAATCCAATTGCAGCGAAAACTTTAAGACAGCGAGCAGCGAGAATGTTAATTCTCTATATTATATAATGTACTACTTATTACTATAATCTTAAGTCCAACTACAGGGAAAAATTGAATTTACAATTCCCGCTATCTAATTAGAAATGACATAAGGTCTGGCTATAGCTGTGAGAAATGTTTCCTATTTTCACTCCACATTTTTCCCCGAGATTTCAGCGAGTCGGGGGTTGGCGAGCGAAGCGAGCAGGGGGCAAACCCCCTAGTAGTCTATATAACCAAACATTCTGGTTCCTACCATGGAAATCTCGTCAATAATTAATAGTTTGAGATCGATTAATCTCGAATGCAGCGTATTAATAACATCTGCAGAAAGCGCTTTAATTCGATCGGACTGATTAAGGGGCAGACTAAACATTGAATGAAGCGTGCAGCCACCAATACCAAATGCAGCTTTACCAGTGGATGCTGATAACAGAACTTTAATAGAGTCGGGATTAGACCCTCTTCCATTAATAAATCGAGCTGTAAGAGCTTGGTAAATTACTGAAATGAAACGACTCTTACCTACACCAGCACCGCCACCTACAAACTCATAAAATGGCGAGTCAGTCTTAAAGTTATGTATTACATGGGTTAGATAACTTTTCTGTTTTAAATTCAAAGACCTGATCATCTCCTCCAAGCAAGTCGCGGTCATTTAAGCTGGAAGCTTTACAAACCGGACATTGTTATCAGAGACATCGGTCGTTTCCTCATTTGCATCTAAATTTAAAAGGTTTAGTTGAGAATCTAGTTCTGCTACTCCTAATACCCTAAATCTATTATCAATTTCTGCCTGATCATCAATATGTTCCTCATCATCCTGATTCGCGTCATATGCCATGCTAAGGGCAACTCGTAACTCCTCATCATCTAACACATTATATTTCCTATGGTTTATTTCTATTAGCTCCTGATTTTGACTACAAAACTCTTCGCAATTTCTACCTATTAATTCTTTCTGCTCATTTCTCCACGGATAATACAACATTACTATTCCCCTAAAATAATTCTGTCTATCTGTATTTACATTAAACCTTGTGTATCTAATTATCCGTGGGCTCTGCCTCTCTTTTATGTAGCCACTTTCATTGCGAAGAGGATATACGGTTGACCTAAACTCTGCATTTTCAGTGTCATTTTGTGATTGTTGGCGAGTCCTACTAAGAGTTTTACTATATGTGTATAGTGCTGCAAAATCATTTCTTTTAAAGATCGATAACGGCTTGAATTTCTTTCAATAAATTATAACCTACCAATAGATCCGCGTCTAAATTATCAATTTCATAAAACCTGTGTCGTTTGCCAAATATGTTTTTATTGTGAAAATGTGTTATGATACTAAGTCCGTTAACGGTTTTTATTCTTTTCTTAATTACTAATTCTTCTGCGTTATTGTAAATACCTTTTCTTATATAACAAGCGGTTGCACCGGTGTCAATAAGAATTTTAAGGTTTTTGTTTTCTTTTTTATTTAATCTGTGGATGAAGGGGAGTTCTCCCCCTGATCCTCTAAAAAATGATCTTCTTTAATATTATTGATGCGCATCAATTTATTGGGTTGTTGATCTGAAGGACGGGTAGTCTCCCGTTTCCTATTTTGTATAACATTTTGATTTTGTTCAAATGAAGAAGGTCTGTTTTGCATTTGGATTGATCTATCTATATCCATAGGCTCTGGTAATGGCTGAGGATTATTATTGACCTGCCCAAAATTTTGATTTTGCGGGGTCTGATTAAAACGTAAGTTATTAATGAATCATTTATTTTGCTGATTCGGATTTCCGAATTTTTGTTGCTGTTGCTTTTGATTAATATTGTTATTCTGCTGAGCATTATTATACTGTTGAGCATTATTATACTGTTGGGTATTACTATATTGTGGGGTATTATTGTATCTTTGAGAATTATTATTCATTTGGGAATTAGCATAATGATTATATGCGAAATGAGCTCTTTGGTAATTTGCCTCAAGCTCTTGGGCTTTTGCCAAGGCAATTGGCAAATTTTCGGGCTTGAGAGAAAACAATATTTCGGACAAAGAACCGTTCAAACCGATTTTGTTATTCATTACAGAAATAACACTAGCTTTATCGACGTATGTCATAATTGTTTTGTTTATGAGAAGGGTGAGTTTTTTATTCACCAAGCTGTATTAGTCGAGGACAGACAAATTTCCCTGTCTAAGAACACTTAGTTCTAGTTCTATTATATTCGGTGGACGTCTGTCACTATACGCGAAATCTAAACTAGCCAATATAGCTTCCAAATTAAGTACTGTACCATGGTTGGTTAGAGAATCGTTTGCTCTACCTGAAGTTTTATTTCTTAGAATTGTTAAAGCACCTACGTACTTTCTACTATCTTCTTTATACATGCGCATAGCGCAACTTGCTGCTTCTCGCCAACTTACATAAGTTTTATAACTTCCTGAAAATTCTGGAATAGACTTGATAGCATCGAATGACTCTGTACAAGAAACAGAGTCATTAATTTCAGTAGCTTTAAATTCTTGAACATTTGCTGAAGAAGTGATTTGATGCTTTAATTCTGCAATTTGTTGTTGAAGCGCTCGAGTTTGAGTCGCGATCAAACTTGTTATTATGTCAGCTGTTAAAGATGTGTTAAAACTCACGGCACTATTTTCTGAACCGCCTGGCATTTTTAATTTTTGGAAATTTTCAATTAAATCATCCAGTGTGAATTATTTATGGTTAAGACAATAATTTTAATAATTCAATTATTGTTTCTTATCACTTAATATGTATGTATAATATTTATTATAAAAAAATAAAAAATACAAGCAAGTATTGTTAGTTCGATGGCTCACTTTATCCTGAATCCTGACTGCGTCTGGGTCTTCCTTCCTTCTTCCAGATTATAAATTGTTTTTATATAAGTTTGCTGACCTTAGCTTCAAATTTCTTCCTTCCTTCTTAGAAAAAATTAGTGGGGATTTGTTTATTTTAATTTATGAATGTTCTCGTTTCTTTTTTCGAGCTCTTTATATGCTTTGGTTTGCTTTTTAGTTCTATTATTTAGAAAGTTTGTAGAACTTTTTGTTTTGTAAATCGTGTTTCAGTTTTTAAGAAACTAAAATATTATTTTTGAGTTCTGAGACTTTTTCGAATATTCGTCTCTTCGTCACTAAGGATTTGGTTTAATTATCCTTTTAATGTGTTTATTAAACGCGGGCCCCACCTTCGGGCGCCAATTAACCAATTCGAGAACGCGATTTGGAAAAAAAAATTTATTTATATTTTGTGGATGCTAAATGCCTCCGACTTTATTGATACCAAATTTAGAACTAAAATACAATATTGAACTTATGCTGCAAGTCAGCTAGGTTTATCCCAAAGATTCTTTTGAGAGCTTTGATTAGACCCAGTACTTTAAAAAAGTACAAATGGGTCTATTAAGTTTGTCTAAAAAAAAACAGGCAGAAGGAGGCGTGGCAGATCCCATAAGGTATATATATTCTTGATCAGCGTCAACAGCCGAGTCGATATAGCCATGTCCGTCTGTCTGTCCGTCTGTCTGTCCTATTTTGTGTCACCTAGATCCATAAGAGCTAGAGACACCAAATTTGGCATGTAGGCTTATCTATATCTCCCATTGATCAAGTTTGTTTTAGATTTCTGCCACGGCCCCCTCCGACCCCGGAAATTGCAATACAAAATTTCGATTTTTGGTACATATAATAAACACTAAAGTCCAGACCTTTCCTGAAAATTTCATTCCAATCGGATAATAAACGCAGAAGTTATTCAACTAACAATGTTACGGGAAAAAGGAAGAAGAAGAGACGCTAGCGACTTCTGTATTTATTAACTTATCTTCGTAGTGGCACCATCTATTGAATGGTACGCAACATTGATGAACAGTCTATAGTGAACGGTTTGCACTCAAAAAGTACTGGGTCTTCTACCGTCAAGCATGCTCTACTGTAGCTTACTGCATTTTCTTATGCTGCAAGTCAGCGATTTATGTTAAAGCTTCTTTTGAGAACTTGAAAGCTCGAGAGAGCGGCTGATGCAATGAGAAACTTTAATGTGAAATAATTATGTTTACGTTAGGAGTTGCGCAGAAGATTTCCTGTTTACCTAAACGGATCTGATTGGGCTTTGATATTGGATTTCAATTACGCTTTGTTTACTTTACGTTAATTGATCTGGTAGGGTTTAATATGGTATCTGCAGCAGCGCATTTGCTTATGTGATGATTGCAAAGTTGTTTATAATTTAAATAAGAATGCTTTTAGAGCTGGACGAAAGTTTGCACAATGTTGTGTAATTGGTTGCGATGCCATCGATCTTGTTGAGGCGATCGTGTATTGCGTGTATATTTTTAAACCTTGGCAGGAATAAAAGTAAGATCTTTTTACTCTTGTTGATGTTCCATACCTTTTCCAATGTCTCCTCTATTTTCTTGCCCTCTCGCTTGGCCTTGTCGTCTAACAGAAATTGTGTAAACTCGTCCGACAGTTTTTGTAGTTTGTCTGCTTTTTCAGCTTTTTAGACTTTAAATTATTGATAACGTTGGAATTGCTGTTGGTAGCGCTGTCGTCGGACTCGACATATTTCAAAGCTTTTAACTTATTGCTACAAACTGCATTATTTGGCGGTAATGTTATATCAATTGTATTTGTATTTAGGGGGCGAGAAGGGGAAGAAATTATTGAGGCAGTATTTAGGTCGGGCATATTTGGCATAATGGGCATAGTGGCAGTCTCCATTTGTTTAAGGGCATTCTCCGGTTTGGTTGCCATTGTGTTGGCATTATTGGCATGATTGTCATTTATTTCATTGTCAGTGCTAGTAGGCATCTCCTCGTATGACGATTCTATGCAAGAGTATAGGTACTCTAGATCGTCATCATCAAAGTCATCGTCGTCGTATTGGCCAAAATTGCTATAAAGCCTATCAAGACAACCGCTCTTGAGCAGCTGAATTAGTTTGTTCCAATTCTTGCTGCTAAGGCGATGGTTTGACTTTTTTCTTAGTTCGTTTCAAGCTGTGATTGGGCTTTCGCTTGATCGCATTTCGATTAGTGACAAAGGTAGGAGCGTTTGAATGATTATTGCAAAAGACTCGCTTACCTTTTTTGGACGTATTGGCTTGCTTACGTTTTGTCTCTTCATCATTTACTGGATGCGTAATGGCTGGTATTGTTGTTGTTGTTGTCGTGGCAGCTGCCATCGATTTTGTTGTTGTTGTGGCATCATTTAATGGAGCCATGGCTGCTGCTGCTGATGTTGTTGCTGCTGTTGCTGCTGCTGCCGTAATGGAGTTTAATTTTTGTTCTATTGGCTGGTGTTGTTGTTGTTGTAAATGATGTTCCAATGATTGAGGCAATGGCCGAGCTGGTGGAGAATTGGATGACGAGGAAGTTGATGAACCGGAACCAGAATCAGAGCCAGAACCAGTGTCTTCTGATAAATCATCAAAGTCCATGCCCATTGAGAAAATTTGAGGCGAAATCTGGCTATCATTGCTGTTGCCCGTCATGCTGGTGGAAGCCGAGATGGACGTAGATATGGATATTAAATCGTTGGCTGGGCTATCGCACGCGTTGCGCACGTACGTTGCCAAGAACTTTTTAAAGTTGTTGCTGAATCTGGGTTTGTCTTTACCTTGGCACAAATCATCATCACTGTCACCATTTGCTCCAATAGCAGCTCTAGAACTAGCATTGCTTTTTAGACTTATTTGGCTCTATTTACTTTTGTTGCTGTAATTGCTGTTTATCGACTCCATGCTAGCATTATTGCTAAGCATAGTCGTTGTTGTAGTTGCTGTTGTATTATTTGCGATTGGCTTTGTAGTTGATGACGATGATGATGATAATGATTCGGCAGAAGTGAGGGCAGAGACAGATGCAGCAGTAGGTGCAGCATTTGGCGCGTTTTTTCTCCGTTTTGGCGCGTCTACACTGCTTTTTGGCGCGTTTGCTGGCTTCGACAATGGCGTCGGCGTTGGCGTCATTTTCTTTGGCCCTAATGGCGACGTCTTAGACCTTCTCTTTTTTGTGTAATTTTTCGTCAGTTTTGACGGCAATGGCGGCATCATATTTGGCGTCCCTTGTTGTTCTTGTTGTTGTTGTAGTTGCTGTTCAACTAGTCGAACTTTGTCGCTTTTTGATTTATTTTTCATGCCTTTACCTTTGGCCATAGTTTATGTAGATTAACTACTTAATTGGAGTTGATTTATATGTATTTTTACGGCCAATGGAATAGGGCGTAGAAATTGATTGTCGAGCGTCTTTTTTAATTTTATTGAATCACAGATTCACTTCTTCACTCGGGACTTATTTAATTGGCTTTTTCGGAGTTTTTATGTGCGTGTGTGTGTTTTTTATGATTTTTTATTTGTTGTTCATTTTATATTGCACGTATTGATTTGATTTAGTTAAGTTTATTGTCATGTCAGAATATTAAATTGTTAAACGATGAACACAGAAACAAAAATGGCGTAGGTTTTACAGTCACTGAACGGACATTTGCAATTGGCAATTTTTAAATACACTTAACAATTTTGACGAATTAAGTGTGCATTGCACAGACATACACACACAGATATATATGTGATGTGTTTTAATTGCAAATTTCTTTTCTCAGTTTAATTCCCGCTGGAATTGGCAATTATTAAAATGTATCCTGCAAGTTATACATTAATTTTCACGCACACTCACACACACAGAGACAGACAGATAGACACGCATACGTATCACAGGCACAGTTAAATGGTCACGGCTTGCTGCTGCTTAGCGGTGAAAGTTCTGTAAATTTCCTTTCATCGCTTTCGCTTGAAAATTAATTGGCAGCAATTTTTTTAGACCCTGTACTTTAAAAAAGTAAAAAAGGGTCTATTAAGATTGTCAAAAAAAAAAAAATTTGCCCCCTCCGCCCCCAGAAATTGAAATACAAAATTTCAAGGTCGAATTACAAGAGCACCTTCGATGCTAGCGCCTTGATTTTGATCCAAAGTTTGGATACCCTTGCAGTGCCCTGCGTAAGCCGTCAGGTTTTTTACAAAATTTGTTAAAGGTTAATTTTGAACCGATCGTTCCTATGGCAGCTATATGATATAGTTGTCCGATTTACACCAAATTTGATCAGCTTTTTTAAAACTTAATCAAACACATAATGTGTTTTTTTGATTGAGATATTTTGAGAAACAAAAAAGTTGTTCATACTAAATGTTGTTTTCGAACCGATCGTTCCTATGGCAGCTATATGATATAGTAGTCCGGTTTACACCAAATTTGGTCAGCCTGTTTAAAACTTAATCAAACACATAATGTGTATATTTGGTAGAGATGTCTTGAGAAATAAAAAAGTTTTTCATACTAAATGTTTATTTCCAACCGATCGTTCCTATGGCAGCTATATGATATAGTTATCCGATCCGGCCGGTTCCGACATATGTGCTGCGTGCAGCAAAAAGACGGATGTGTACCAAGTTTCATCAAGATAGCTTCAAAACTGGAGACTAGTTTGCATAGATACAGACGGACCCACGGACAGACAGACGGACATGGCTATATCGACTCAGCTCGTCGCCCTGATCAAGAATATATATACTTTATGGGGTCTGACACGCCTCCTTCAATGCGTTACAAACTTCGTGACAAAATTATAATACCCTCTGCAGGGGTATAAAATCATTTATACTTTCTAAAAAATCTGTTATATGTTTTGTCCACAAATGCACAGTGGTCGGGCATGTATGGAGCGAGCGGCCAAAAATACTTCTAGTGTAGATAAAAATTTAATTTTTTTCCAAAATTCTATAAAAATATAATAAATAAAACAAAAAAAACAAAACGTTCATATTTAACCAACTATTGAAGTTACACCCCCTGCTATAAATCAGCATATCAAAACTTTAGACAGAATAATAATTTTGCTATTATTGTATTATTCTAAAAGATCAAAAACATATTTATTTAAAAGTGACTTCTGGCAGTGTTTCCATCATTCGATGTTCCACATCCACCAACCTTCGGCTTATCGACGCTCAATCCCATTTTCGATCGAAATTCTGTTTGCATTTTTTTTTTTTTTTAATAAATTTTGTTTTTTCTTCGCCGCCTCTGTATGACAAATGAATAAAATATTCAAAAAATCTTATATATGCATGAAGTGGTGACAATCCGAATTCAAATCGATCCTTATGAACTTCGCTTTCTAGGCTTTTCTCAATATTGTTCATCTGTGTGGGCTTCGCGTTGCATATATAGCATTTTGATGATGATGTTTGTGTTAACGCATTACAAATTTTGCCATCAACCATTGTGAGTTGCAAAATATGCTGAACATATATAGTTTTATCACCAACAATTATCTCAGTCTTGACAAGATTCGTAATTTTTTCTTTTAAATATTTTTCCTCCTCAATACTTAATTTAGTTGATTCCTTTATAAATTGAAATCGCACAGGTCTACAATATCGTGTGGATGCTGGTCGTGGATTTTTCCATATAATTTTTGAACAATCTTCAGCTGCTAGTAAGACAAGCGGAACATACGACGTCACAAACAAGTGGCTGTCTGCCAAATTATTGTCCTTCTCTTTCTGTTTGTATTCGCTGTAACCTGAGCTTCCGTCCATTTCCCTATAAGTTTTAGGTTGCAAACAGGATCGGCGACAACATTATGTATAACATTATCCTGCAACTCGATAATGCGCTTTGTTGTGTGGTCCAATGAACTTTGAAGCTCCACTTCTGCATGTGCCTCACTAACAGTAATATTTTTTGGATAACATTTCTTTTTTTCTTTTACAACATTATCAAAGCTGCAAAAAAGCTCTGTAGAAATTTTACTGTTTACAAACTCCCTAATGAGCATATACTGGTGCTTTGTTAAGCTCGCTTCCATGATAAGCGAAATAATCTCATTAGCACTTGCAGGTGATATTTTTTCTTCAACAGCAGCAGAACGCAAACAGTCAGCAGCAGACTCATCCAAATCAGCAATCTTGCCAATCCGTCTTCTCTTTGTTCGGCTTGAACACTCAGAGAAATTAATTTTGGGACGACCACGTTTAAAATTAATTTTAGGTGTAGTGTTCACATCAGATTTAAATGAAAACGATTCATTTGTTGAAAGCCAATCGGAATGCTTGTCTAAAACGAACGTTTTATTTCGTTTGCAGTCACGCCAAAATATTTCAATTCTCTTGCAGCAGTAATTAACGCGTTTTTCTAATTGATCCAAATATTCAGCTTCCATTATGTAGCCATCTTTCTCTATTTTCAATTTTAAACATTGATATAAACTTTGAATCTTGACTGGATTTGTACCTGTCTCGGAACACCACTTATTAAATATACAAGTCCGGCTAAACTCGCATTCGTGAAAGGCTCCTATAAAATAAATAAAGTATAATATAAAATTAAATTATAAATTTGTATAACATTTGAACTCAAATGACAATCACAAAACAACACAACAAAACGCACGAAGATGAAGACAGAGACAGAGATAGACGCCACAAAAAGCACAGTTACACAAACGAAAAAATTATATCATTCAGTCGGGAGGGCCCGACTGCAGAATACCCTGTGGGAGTTCAGGGCGCCGCTCGAATTTGCTTTCGATTATATTCAATCAAATCGGTATCAAGGGAACACCACGTGGAGGCCATTGCTATGAAATGGGGTCTTTAAAAAGACCTTCGAGTCGACTTGAGATGCGTTAACATATGTCTTTCGTTAACGCATCTCCTTGTTCCCCATCGAAAAAATAAAAAAAATATAGCGCAAGCTAACTTTGGCGCGCCAAAGTTTGGATACCCTTGCAGTGGCCTGTGTAAGCCGTCAGATTTTTTACAAAATTTGTTAAAATTGTTTGATTTACACCAAATTTGGTCAGCGTGTTTAGAACTTAGTCAAACACACAAGGTGTATATTTGATTGAGATATTTTGAGAAACAAAAAAGTTTTTCATACTAAATGTTGTTTTCGAACCGATCGTTCCTATGGCAGCTATATGATATAGTAGTCCGATTTACACCAAATTTGGTCAGCCTTGTTAAAACTTAATCAAACACACAATGTGTATATTTGGTTGAGATATTTTGAGAAACAAAAAGTTTTTCATACTAAATGTTGTTTTCGAACCGATCGTTCCTATGGCAGCTATATGATATAGTAGTCCGATTTACACCAAATTTGATCAGCGTGTTTAGAACTTAATCAAACACACAATGTGTATATTTTGTTGAGATATTTTGAGAAACAAAAAAGTTTTTCATACTAAATGTTGTTTTCGAACCGATCTTTCCTATGGCAGCTATATGATATAGTTATCCGATCTGGCCGGTTCCGACATATGTACTGCGTGCAGCAAAAGACGGACCTGTACCAAGTTTCATCAAGATAGCTTCAAAACTGAGAGACTAGTTTGCATAGAAACAGACGGACAGACGGACAGACAGACGGACATGGCTATATCGACTCAGCTCGTCGCCCTGATCAAGAATATATATACTTTATGGGGTCTGTGAGGCTTCCTTCAATGCGTTACACATTTCGTGACAAAAATATAATACCCTCTGCAAGGGTATAAAAAACAAAAAAATACTACCTGCCCGACTTAAGTTTAAATTAACTCTATTAACTATCCCTAACACTAACGGAAATCGCGTGATGAAAACTGTGCACGGTCTCAAAGGTTTTTGCGTTGGCTTGGCCATTCGACATATTTGAAAACGCCCAATCAATATGAGTATCTTCACGTGTTGTGGATGTTTTCAAATCTAGCAGGGATCTAAGTCCCATTCTAACCAGATAACTATAAGTCTCCTTAGACTCTCTAAAAGCTTGCAAACATAAATTAAAGTCTCCTAATATAACCATATTATCTCCTAAAATATGCCTAGTTTCTACAAATAAATTCTCAAATTCCGATCTAAATTTAGGTACTGAATAAAGGGGACTCTTGTAAATTACTAAAAATCCAATCGATTTATATTTTAAAACTGCATACTCGAAAACATGCGAACCATCAAAATTGCGACCACTAAAGCAATAATTTACATTCGCAAACAATTCATGCCTAACAAAAATAACAATACCTCTCTGAGATCTACCTACATTGGGACAATCTAACCGTATAGCAACTCTAAACCCTGGGATTTCATATGTCTCGTTTGCTAAGGTGGAGCCCTCAACAAAACATAGCATAGAAGCATGAAGCATGAGCTTATCGGATTGAACATCCCTAATATGACAGTGCATGCTCTGAAGATTATGGAAAACTATCTCTAAACCTAAACTGTTCAATAAATAGTCAAAGTGACTGCTAAGTAACTTACCGGAGCGTAATTTTTAAAATTCTTCCTGAACTACATTTCGACCTTGAGGAGGTCGAGGTGGTATAAAATTCCCTATTAAAAACAGGCCACCTGCACTTGTAGCCCTACTACAACCTACATATAATGCTGCTCGGTCTATGCTATTACCTATGTGGACCGCCACCTTACTAAAGGTTGCCCCCTGACTCTTATAAATTGTGATACCTTCTGCAGGTACAACTGGGAATTGCTTGCGATCTATGTTTCCGTTCTCATTTCTCCTATACCGAAAACTTCTAATTGTCCTAGTGATAGGCGTTCACGTTGGGTGGGGGAGATTCCTATACTTTGAACGAGCTTCTCTGCCTACTCTATCTTCTGATGTATCTACATTAACAGTCATCATATATTTTGCTGTGGTCTTTAAAATGAGCGAACTACACAAGCCCTGGGTTTCTGTAGTTTTGAAGCCCTTGTCTAACTCCAAAATTCTAGATCTGTTTGCGTCATCTAAATTACTAGCCTTGATCGAATCCTCAGCATGTGAAACATACTGGATGGTTGCAATTCTATTCAGTTTTAAAGTATTAAATGTGTTTGTAGCGACATTTGTGCTAAAAAGGTGAATCGCCTCATCAGGTACATTGGCTTCTATTACAACTCGTGAACTCATCAGATTAATATCGTCACTGTTCATATGGCCTGATGCCATATTATTTAAAGCTATCGCAAATGGCTGATCATCTCGCTGCCGCATAATCTCAGTTAACTCAAAGAATTTAAAACTGTCCCATAGTGTCGTATATAACTCACTGTAGGGATCACTAGAATTGGATTGAAAGATCCAACGATCACCTACTGGCCTCAACTGTCTCAGATCGCCGAACACGATTACAGGTATTCCCCAAAAGCTCGCTGACTCTTAAATATTTGCTTTAATCTATCTATATATATAAAACTCTTTGTCCTCACTGACTGACTGACTGAGTCATCACGCTGTAGACCACACGGTTCAAGATATTGAGATGAAATTGAAATGAACATAGCTGAGACATAATTATTGTGCAATAAGACGGGATTTTTTGATATCCCCACTGGAAGGGGCTAAAATGGGGGTCAAAGGTCAAAATTGCTTAGTATGAAATTTTTTTGTTTTTTGAGCTATCTTAACCAAACTCACAGATTATGTATTTCTTACTCACTGCTACATCTTGAGAAGATTTGGTCAAGATCGGACCACTATATCATATAGCTGCCATAGGAACAATCAGATGCAAATTAAAACTTTGTATGAAGATCTTTGTTATTTTTTGAGATATATCAACCAAACTCACAGATTATGGATTTCGTACTTATTGTAACATTCTGTAAAAATTTGGTCAAGATCGGACCACTATATCATATAGCTGTCATAGGAACAATCAGATGCAAATTAAAACTTTGTATGAAGATCTTTGTTATTTTTTTAGATATATCAACCAAACTCACAGATTATGGATTTCGTACTTATTGTAACATTCTGTAAAAATTTGGTCAAGATCGGACCACTATATCATATAGCTGTCATAGGAACAATCAGATGCAAATTAAAACTTTGTATGAAGATCTTTGTTATTTTTTGAGATATCTCAACCAAACTCACAGATTATGTATTTCTTACTCACTGCTACATCCTGAGAAAATTTGGTTAAGATCGGACCACTATATCATATAGCTGCCATATAGCTGGGTGTGTTACGATTCATTAGTGTTGCGACTTTCAAAATCAATTTTCAGTATATGGCACTGTTACTCGCTCTTGCTGCAATAATCCAATTGCAGCGAAAACTTTAAGACAGCGAGCAGCGAGAATGTTAATTCTCTATATTATATAATGTACTACTTATTACTATAATCTTAAGTCCAACTACAGGGAAAAATTGAATTTACAATTCCCGCTATCTAATTAGAAATGACATAAGGTCTGGCTATAGCTGTGAGAAATGTTTCCTATTTTCACTCCACATTTTTCCCCGAGATTTCAGCGAGTCGGGGGTTGGCGAGCGAAGCGAGCAGGGGGCAAACCCCCTAGTAGTCTATATAACCAAACATTCTGGTTCCTACCATGGAAATCTCGTCAATAATTAATAGTTTGAGATCGATTAATCTCGAATGCAGCGTATTAATAACATCTGCAGAAAGCGCTTTAATTCGATCGGACTGATTAAGGGGCAGACTAAACATTGAATGAAGCGTGCAGCCACCAATACCAAATGCAGCTTTACCAGTGGATGCTGATAACAGAACTTTAATAGAGTCGGGATTAGACCCTCTTCCATTATTAAATCGAGCTGTAAGAGCTTGGTAAATTACTGAAATGAAACGACTCTTACCTACACCAGCACCGCCACCTACAAACTCATAAAATGGCGAGTCAGTCTTAAAGTTATGTATTACATGGGTTAGATAACTTTTCTGTTTTAAATTCAAAGACCTGATCATCTCCTCCAAGCAAGTCGCGGTCATTTAAGCTGGAAGCTTTACAAACCGGACATTGTTATCAGAGACATCGGTCGTTTCCTCATTTGCATCTAAATTTAAAAGGTTTAGTTGAGAATCTAGTTCTGCTACTCCTAATACCCTAAATCTATTATCAATTTCTGCCTGATCATCAATATGTTCCTCATCATCCTGATTCGCGTCATATGCCATGCTAAGGGCAACTCGTAACTCCTCATCATCTAACACATTATATTTCCTATGGTTTATTTCTATTAGCTCCTGATTTTGACTACAAAACTCTTCGCAATTTCTACCTATTAATTCTTTCTGCTCATTTCTCCACGGATAATACAACATTACTATTCCCCTAAAATAATTCTGTCTATCTGTATTTACATTAAACCTTGTGTATCTAATTATCCGTGGGCTCTGCCTCTCTTTTATGTAGCCACTTTCATTGCGAAGAGGATATACGGTTGACCTAAACTCTGCATTTTCAGTGTCATTTTGTGATTGTTGGCGAGTCCTACTAAGAGTTTTACTATATGTGTATAGTGCTGCAAAATCAGCTAAACATATAGTCTCTAGATCATCAGGGCGATGAACACAATGATCTAATAATCCTACCTCGAAGATGTCTTCAGAATCTTCTGGCAAACTCCTAAGCTTTTCTCTAGACTTGAGCATTTTAACTCGTTTGTCAGGCAATCCAGTGTTTATGAAAACTTCTGCATTGCTGCTCTCTGACAAAGACATACCTAAACAACAATAAGCCGCCTCCTGTGCTGATATTTCTGAGCCAGTAATAAACTTGTGCCCTTTATGCTGCAGCTTCTGCCTAATGCTATAATTTCCTGCTCTGGTTTCCTCTATAGCTTCCTGCATAAGCTTTGAAATACCTCTCTGTGATTTGTTAATATAGTTAATTATATAACTCCAGCACGCATACGGATCTAAAATAAACTGAATATCTATATTGGCTCTCTGCAATGAAATAATTAGCGGATTGTACGCATTCGCCATAATGGCGTCAAAAATATTTTTGGCTTCCTAAAGCTAGACCTAATGGCAAGAATATAATCCCCATAACTAAGACTAATCTGACTATGCGAGAGAAAGTTCTCGAAATCGTTAAGCGATTCTCTAACTGCACTATCTAATGGAGCATTCAAGAAATTATTAATTTTCTTGAAGTTCCCCTCATGAACTGAATTGGAATGGGAAGTATCTTCTGGGAGAGGAAATAGGAGTTCAGTGCAGTATACATACTGCATGCCGAAAATGCCTCCTTTCTTTTTCATTAATTTTAAAAGTTCCCTATATCTAAAATCAAAATACCGAGCACAAGTAACTGGGTCTGACCTTACCAATTCTACAACTTCTGACATTTCTAAAGCTCTTGCTGTCTCTTCTGAAATATCTTCCTTCCTAACGGTTTTCTTCAGTATAACTAATAGTTCTAACCACTTACTCTCAGCAGCCGAAAGCGTAATAAAGAAAGAAGGTATGCCGAATTGCCGAATCATGGCCATAACCTTCTTCTTCTCTGCTTCCCAATGAGCAGGAGACGAGCGAATTCCTTTAAGAATCCTATAACCCTCATCGAATTGAACTAATCTATCTACCTCTTCATCATTAAGGGCTGTCCTAGCAGTTATGCCATGAGAGGCGCTATGCTTCTTAAACAGATAGAATAATTATTTTTCAAATTTATAAGCTGCAGCTTCCTAAGATTATACAACAGTTTGTCTGCTCTACAAGCCCTTCTATCATAATTCCTAAGTTCTGATCTTACTATTTTTGTGTAGCTTTCTACACAAGCTCTCTTTACTCCTGCATAAATCTTGGGAAAAGACAATTCTTCTGAATCACAATCAGTATTCATGTCCAGAGGTCGTTGTCCTTCCCCCGGAGCTATTGCTAACCTAGAACCATCTAAATTCTCTATCGGAACATTATCCATTAAAGTTTCCTGACCTCCTGAATTTACCTCTTGCTCTTCTACATGAGCAGCCTGTTCTGCATTTGGACCTGTAAATCTATTACTCATTTTCCTAACTAAATCTATATCTTCTGCTGATGCAATAAATGGTTCTTCTTCAGATGTAAATGAAGTTAACCATTCTTCATTAATACTAATCTCATGCTTCCTATAAAGCTCAGTTCCAACTAAATACCTAATTGCATCAACAACTCGGGACGGACTTATGGTTTCTACCATAAAACTATGTTTATATTCTAGCTTACGTTTAAGGTGAATTTGAATCACCTCTGCATCTCTAAAAGTTCTGGGAAGGGAAGTAACTACACTCGCAACTGGAATTGGCACATTAACTACAGCTCCTTTTATACTGCCTCTCATAATCTAATGATTTTATTATCATAAAAGGTAGCCTGGGACAAACTAATCTTTCCTTTCAGACATTCGGGAAGATCTGGGAAATCAAAACCATTTGTAATGCAATTATTCGGTTTTTTGCCTGTCTTGATAGTTCGACTACAAGACTTGCAAAAGGTGAACTTGCCGTTTACAGAAGGAAATTGATTAGACAGAAATAGAATGTCTGAACTAAAACTATTATTTTCCTCACTATACTCTCTACTAATACGATCTATCTGATGAGGAAACCACAAACCCTTACAACAAACACAAACACGGTCTGGACCTTGTTTAATTGTTTTGTTGTAATGGTCCACTAAGCTATCTAACAAACTCCAACTTGGTTGTGCCTGATTCTCAACAGAATTCGCTCGTTCCAGCTCATTACGAACGGCATTACGCCTGTTTTCAGCTGCTCTATTTTCTGAAATACTCCTATAGACTCTTACTCTTTGATTTATATTTCTAGCTGAATCAGCTGCTATCTGTCGGGCCCTAACTCTAGCACTTCTCCTTTGAGCAGTGTTATGCGCTCTCTCAATTAATCCGCGAACTGGGTCAGCCCGAGCCTGTGACCTGTTTATCCTATCGATTTCTCTTTCTATGGCTCTAATCTGAGCGCTCTGTCTACGAGCTGAGTGAGCAGCGGTATTGCGCACTTGTTCTAGCCTTCTTACCAACGCGTTCCTCCTAGCTTCTGATCTACGCAGAGCATCTCTTCTACGCTCTGCCTGCCTACTCTCTGAATCCTGCCTACGAATGGATCTACCCAATGTATTATATTAAAAGACTGCTCGAGTTCCCTCTCCTCGGAATCCTGCCTACTGATCTGTCTGTATTGGGCATCTAATGCCCGTTCTCTCTGTCTCACCTCTGGATTATTCCTACGAATAGATCTACTCAATGTATTAATAGACTGCTCGCGTTCTCTCTCCTCAGAATCCTGCCTACTGATCTGTCTGTATTGGGCATCTAATGCCCGCTTTCTCTGTCTCACCTCTGGATTATTCCTACGACTAGATCTACCCAATGTATTAAGCGACTGCTCGCGTTCCCTCTCTTGGGAATCCTGCCTACTGATCTGCCTGTATTGGGCATCTTATGCCCGCTCTCTCTGTCTCACCTCTAGATTATTCCTACGAACAGATCGACGCAGTGTATTTTCCGCCTGTTCACGTAGTCTTTCTCCAGAATCTTGCCTAAAAATTTGCCTACGTTGGGCATCTAATACCCGCTCCCTCTGCCTAACTTCTGCATCCTGCCTCTGAGTCGATCTGTGCTCATCATCTGCAACTCGCTCTCTTTGCCTAATCCGCACACTTCTCCTACGTTGTGAACGCTGCTGTGTATTCCTAACTTGTTCCTCAACTCTATTCTCACTGACTGCTCTACGGATTCTCTGAGAGAGTGCATTTATTTGGCGCTCTCTATCTACATACTGCTCGTCTTCTCTATTTAGCCTATTGCATTGCCTACGCCTTTGAGACCTTGCACTAGCTGACATCTCTTTTAATCGCGGCACATTGTACATATGTATAATGTTAATATGTAATAATAATTTATATATTTGAATATTTATATATTTGAACTTTAATAAAATATTATAAAATGCCTATTAAAATAACAAATTGTAAATTAAAACAATAACTATAATTACTAATTACTAATTTTTTATTAAATTATTTAAATTTTTAAATTTATTATATAATTTTAATACTTTAATTGTTAAAATTAACTATGTATATTTAATAAATTAATATAAAATAAACATTTAATTTTAACAATTAAATATAGACCTAATAACTTACGATCAACCTAATAACGCAAATAAAACGCGACGTCTCTCGACACGATTTCACTTGCAGTCTACGTGTCGCAGAAAACGCGAGCGACTTTGAAAACGGGACCGCAACGGTCGAACGCCATTTTACTAGTAGACTGCAAGGCACAAAAAACGCTAGCTTCTGAGAGAACGCGATTTCTAAACCACCAAACACACACAAAGTGCAAAAGGTCTAATACCTTTAATACAATGCGAAACACAAAAGCGATAATCTAATAGTTTATTTATTATTATTATTGTTATTTATTTATTATTAATTATCGTCTAAGAAGTATCTCTGCCAATATGCAGCGCTAAACACACACACGCACTAATAAAACGCTATTTACACTTATTGTTATATATTATGTTAATTACACGAACTATTTAGCGAATAAATTTATAAGATCGTAATGAAAATTACGTTTTATATTGATTTATATAGTAGCAAATCGTTACAATTAGAATTACACGCCAGCACATTTGAAACTCTCTCAACGAACTAAAGAGTCACAAAGATGCGTGGGAACATTGACAAGCCTGCATAGGCGTAGCCAATTCGTGCCGAAGCTCAAGTATCTAGCTTCATAATTACTAGTGTTATGCATTTTTCTTAATTGGCGGCGAAGAGGGGGGTGGTATCAAAAATTTAAAATAAACTTGATCTGCGTGCAAATATAAGAAGTCTTCATACCAAATTTGGTGCTCTTAGGTCTTACCGTCTCTGAGATCTCGTTGTTCACACGGACAGACAGACGGACAGACGGACGGAAGACAGTACATATGTCGGAACTGGCCGGATCGAATAACTATATCATATAGCTGGCATAGGAACGATCGGTCCGAAAACAATATTTAGTATGAAAAACTTTTTTGTTTCTCAAGATATCTCAACCAAATATACACATGGTGTGTTTGATTAAGTTTTAAACAGGCTGACCCAATTTGGTGTAAATCGGACTACTATATCATATAGCTACCATAGGAACGATCGGTTCGAAAACAACATTTAGCAAGAAGAACTTTTTTGTTTCTCAAAATATCTCAACCAATTATACACATTGTGTGTTTGATTAAGTTTTAAACAGGCTGACCAAATTTGGTGTAAATCGGACTACTATATATTATTATAAGTTTGATCATTAACTTCGATTAACTTCACAACTAAAAGTCTAAATGAAACTTTAACTTACATACAAATCTATATATATAAAACTCTTTGTCCTAATTGACTGACTGACTGAGTCATCACGCTGTAGGCCAAACGGTTCAAGATATTGAGATGAAATTTTTACACAACATAGCTGAGACATAATTATCGTGCAATAAGACGGGATTTTTTGATATCCCCACTGGAAGGGGCTAAAATGGGGGTCAAAGGTCAAAATTGCTTAGTAAGAAATTTTTGTTTGTTTTTTGAGCTATCTTAACCAAACTCACAGCTACATCCTGAGAAAATTTGGTCAAGATCGGACCACTATATCATATAGCTGCCATAGGAACAACCAGATGCAAATTAAAACTTTGTACGGAGATCTTTGTTATTTTTTGAGATATCTCAACCAAACACAGATAATGGATTTCGTACTCATTGTAACATTCTGTAAAAATTTGGTCAAGATCGGATCACTATATCGTATAGCTGCCATAGGAACAGTGGCTTTTAATGTTATTAATAAACAATCAAAAGAAGATGGACAGGTGGAGGGGGAGGGGGGGGGTGTTACGATTCATTAGTGTTGCGACTTTCAAAATCAATTTTCAGTATATGGCACTGTTACTCGCTCTTGCTGTAATAATCCAATTGCAGCGAAAACTTTAAAACAGCGAGAAGCGAAAATGTAAATTCTCTATCTTATATAAAGTTGTTATGATCCGACTAATCGGTCGCAGCCAAGTATCGATTTGCCGGCTAGCTATCGGTATTACTCAGGGATGAGTACGACCTCGATACTGGGCGAGTCGGGTTAACAAAATTATTTATATTTTTACTTTCGGAAACACATATTCGGACTTCGGTCTCATAACGCCTCTGCGGACAAATTGCTTACAAGGATTAGATGGACAGATGTTATTCCATCTTACGACGCCCTCCCATCCTATAGTCGGCTGCGATAGTTTGTGCCGTCTCCCTAATCCAGACTTTACCCAACCTCACCACATACCCATCTCACCCTAAATAAATAATTAGCAAATCATATATGTTTCAATTTTAAGTCTAACAATTTTAATTAGTTTTACTATTCTTAATATTTAACATTGTATTTAATTTTATCATTTTATGTCTCATGCCTCAGTATTTAATTGCAGCATTTATTATAAACGATATTTTCTAACAATATATATCGACACGAAGCTCACTAACAATTTTATACTAAAACCATCAGTCTGGCAACCCTGGATCAGATGGGCGCGAGACCAAAAAGGTAAACAAATATATATTAAATGCAAATTGGTATATAATATGTATAGAAATTAAATAAATAAATAATATAATATAAGAATAAATAAATAAACAAGTTTTAATTAGTATATATATATATATATATATATATATATATATATATATATGTGTGTGCACAGTTAATGTTCCATGAATATATGTAGGTGTTTTCAGTGCCTTTTTTCTAAGCTTCCCTAACCCTATAGAGCTCTTTGTGGTCAGAGGCGCATACGGGCACAGAATGAGGGTGTCAAAGTTTATTATGGTATATTCATGCAGGTATATATATTAGTAAATACACACGCACATATGTATGTACAATGAATTTACATGTATGACTTTATTTAATTAATTTCTATTTATTTGCAAGTTTTTCTAACTACATTGGTCATCTTCAACAGGTAGAAGCAGCTGCGGGACAAGGGTGTACACACAAGCACACCTGCAAGCAGTTAATTGCTGGCGGCTCCTCGATGGAAATCGTATGTGCTGCGGGCTGTGCCTAACAGAAGCAGTATGCGCGGCTGGCTACGCCTGCGCTGAAATGACTGCTGGCGGAGCTTATTAGGGCATAAACTATGCCAGAAACTATGGTGGCTGGCTATAAAGCTGCTCACAGGGCTGACTTATAGCTGCTGGCTACTGGCTGCTGGCTGTTGGCTGCTGGCTGAAGTTCAACCACAAAGGTGGCACGGACTGCTGGCGGTTCTAATGGCTCACTGCGGCACAATCACAAGGGCATGTGTACCGTGGTGCTAAGGGCATGGACATGCACCACGTTATGTACAGGGACGAACTCACGGCTTAGCTTCGGCTCCTGTGAGTGTCTGTCTGCCGGTGCTGTTGCGCTGTTAAGGGCGAGCTGCTGTGCCTTGCGCGGCTGCCGGCCAAGATACGTTGTGTGGGCTCCGCCGATTCCCCACAATTTGTCCAGCTGCTGCGTGGATTGCGCGTTGATTTTAATTGATTATGTTTGTGGTGCACGCGGACTTTAATAAATTTAACTTGCAGTGCGCAAGAATGGCAAAACGCATGTACAAGAAAGCAAAGGTTGTAATTTCTGCTTGTCAGCAGCGCACGCACTCGCAGCATTTCACGTGGATATCTTGACTGACTACCTAACCTGCCTACATATTTTCTTCTGCTTATTTTCTTAATCGTCCTAATCTTCGATTCCCTGATCCTCTCCTTTTCTTAATTTGAGCAGTTTTGGTAGTCGCTGATTGGCTCCGCTCTATGACGTTAGGTGGCGCTAACAACAGCTGAGCTGCTATCGATATCTCGATACCCAGGGGCTACCATAACAAACTACTACTTATTACTATTATTTAAAGTCCAATTACAGGGAAAAATTGAATTTACATTTCCAGCTTTTTTATTAAAAATGACATAACGTCCGGCTATAGCTGTGAGAAATGTTCCCTATTTTCACTCCACATTTCTCCCCGAGATTTCAGCGATCGTAGCGAGCCGGGGGTTTTCGAGCGAAGCGAGTATTAGATGGCTAGCCCCCTGCTTATACAAAGTAATATTATTTTTAGTCCGATTGCAGGGAATAATTGAATTTACATTTCCCGCTTTCTTATTAGCAATGACATAAGGTCTGACTATAGCTGTGAGAAGTGTTCCCCATTTTCACTCCACATTTCTCCCCGAGATTTCAGCGGTTGTTGGCGGGGTTGGCGAGCGAAGCGAGCAGGGGGCAAATCCCCTAGTTTTATATAAAAGTGGACAAATATTACCTTAATTATTAAAAATAGACACAACAATCTTAGTACATGAATATAATTAAAAATAATAGTTAATACCTGTATTTAAAATATTAAATACTTATATTGTTCATCAAATCTTTTTTTTAATTGTTTTTATTTATTGTTTCACAAGCTCACTTGAAACGTCGCGACGCGTCGCTCACACTGCAGCACAATAAAATGTTTTGCTCTATGTTTTACAGTTATTCTTGAAGAGGACAGATGGAGCAAAACAAAAATAAGAACAGAGTAAAAAATTTTGAGGTGTTATGAGACAGTGCTGACACGTTTTTAACAGTAATATTATCTTTTGTTTTTTTTTATTTTTGGCTTATGTGGGCGACCACTGTGAAATGCCATAAATGTTAATCCGCTTACATCTTGTTAATCCCGCCTTTGGGATTATAAATATATACATATAAATATTTAGAGGTCGTTGATGTTGTAGTTGTTTAATTCAGTTTTATTTATTTCTTATTGTTGAAAGCACTGCACTTGTATTTCTTAATTTGACAAACGATCTCTTGATCACGTCCACCCTATTCAGCAAGAAGAAGGAAGTGAAGTGAAGTTCAATACACCTCCTCAAAACACTACATCCATATTTATATTACTTAACAACTATGAGTTAGAGCTACAAGGCAGGCTATTATGGGAGAATACAATAATAGTCCAGCATTTGCTACTAGGATTGGGGAAAACCCATAAAAACCCAATCAGACCTTTTAAATTTTAAAATTAAAATTACGTTAAACAATAATTTGAGCAAAGTTAATTCAAATTCAAATAAATCAAAATTATAAGTAAATCTTTACATTAAATGTAAACTTCATGTTTTTAAAATTAAATGTTACGTTAAACAATAATATGAGCAAAGGAAAAATTATTTCAAATTCAAGTAAATCAAAAAAAAATATTAAATGTATGCATGTAGTATGCTTGAGATCCACTCGGTAGTACTAGTCCATCAGACCCATTTGGTTTCTCAGTTCATTGAAACGTAGTGCTGGCAGTGTCTTCGTTAACATATCTGCAATCTGTTTATCTGTGGGAATATATTCAAGATTAATTAAGTTCTTTTCAACTTGCTCCCTTGTAAAATGATATTTGATATTAATATGTTTTGAACGTTTATGACATGAGGGGTTCCTGGCAATACTTATACAACCTTGGTTGTCTTCATATAAGGTTGTCCAAAAAGTTTTGCGGTATTTTTATTGAATTTTCAATTGTTCATAAAATTGGTTATAATAATGCGATTTAAGTCCAATATGCGCCGTTTTGTTCGATGACGAGTTCCCAACGAGATGCCAACTTCATAATGCCCCTCCTATAGAAGCTCGCTTCCCTATTGTCAAAATATATCATTCAGTCGGGAGGGCCCGACTGCAGAATACCCTGTGGGAGTTTTATATTGATTTATATTGTAGCAAATCGTTACAATTAGAATTACACGCCAGCACATTCGAAACTCTCGCAACGAACTAAAGAGTCACAAAGATGCGTGGGAACATTGACAAAACTGCATAGGCGTAGCCAATAAAGATCAAAAGGGTTCATTCCTCTATGAATATTAAAATCTCCTAATTAAAATTGGTGGCTACGCCTTTGTGTTTGACACGGGTCAGGCGAATCGCAATGAGAGCGCGAGAGCCAGAGAGCGAAGAAGATTGCACAGTGCAATAGCAATAGCAATAGAGGGATGAACCAATACATTTATGATATAGATACCAATACATGTAGGATTGTTTGTATATATGTAAGGTGCGTGTAGGCGTAACGTATTTTGTTGTTGTCTGTTTTGCCTATTGGCAAACCAACAAAAAACAGGCGTTATTGGCGTAGTAAATATCTTAATAACTTCCGTATTTATTATCCGATCTTGATCAATTTTTCAAGATACATCCATATTCGACCAAGTATTGTTCGTGCCGAAGCTCAAGTATCTAGCTTCATAATTACCAGTGTTATGCATTTTTCTTAATTGTTGGCGAAGGGGGGGGTGGTATCAAAAATTTGAAATAAACTTGATTTGCGTGCAAATATAAGAAGTCTTTATACCAAATTTGGTGCTCTTAGGTCTTACCGTCTCTGAGATCTCGTTGTTCACACGGACAGACAGACGGACAGACGGACCGACGGACAGACGGACATGGCTATATCGACTAAGCTCGTCGCCCTGATCAAGAATATATACACTTCATGAGGTCTGCCACGCCTTCTTCTGCCTGTTACATACTTTTATTTTTTGAACAAACTTAATATACCCCACAGGGTATAAAAACTCGGAGAGCCAATTTTCACAGGACTCTCTTGTGGCCAGCTTCCGACTACCAAGCTCGTTCGCCATGGACAGAAATAGGTGGTAATCACTTGGTGCGAGATCCGGACTATACGGTGGATGCAAAAGAACCTCCCATCCGAGCTCCCGGAGCTTCTGGGACGTCACCAAAGATGTGTGTGGCCTGGCGTTGTCCTGATGGAAGACAATTCGACCTCTGTTGATCAAAGATGGCCTCTTCTGCATGAGTGCTGCATTCAAGCGGTCCAGTTGTTGGCAGTACAGGTCCGAATTGAGCGTTTGGCCATGGGGGAGCAGCTCGTAGTGGATGATTCCCTGCCAATCCCACCAAACACACAGAAGAACCTTCCTGGCCGTCAATCCAGGCTTGGCCACCGTCTGGGCAGCTTCACCGCTTTTCAACCACGACCGTTTGCGCTTCACGTTGTCGTAAGTGACCCACTTTTCATCGCCAGTCACCATCCGCTTCAAAAACGGGTCGATTTTGTTGCGATTCAGAAGCGATTCGCATGCATCCATACGGGCAAAAATGTTTTTTTGCGTCAAGTCGTGTGGCACCCATACATTGAGCTTCTTTTTGAATCCAAGCTTCTTCAAATGGTTTATAACGGTTTGATGACTCATGCCCAGCTCTTGGCCGATGCTACGGCTGCTACTATGCCGGTCTCTTTCGATTAATTCAGCGATTTTATCGCAATTTTCGACGACAGGCCTTCCGGACCGTGGCGCATCTTCGATCACCTCTGCACCAGAACGAAAACGTTGAAACCATCGTTGTGCGGTGGAAATGGAAACTGTATCGGGTCCATAAACTGCACAAATTTTATTGGCAGCATGAGATGCATTTTTGCCTTTATCATAGTAGTACTGTAAAATATGCCGTATTTTCTCTTTATTTTGCTCCATGTTTGCGACGCTATAACTCACGAACGACTAAAAAACAATGAATCAAACACGTGTTAGCGCGTGAAAAGAGCTTTCCAAAAAGCTATAGCGTGAACCGATGCGACGAATACAACTAGAACTACGCGCTTGCAAAGACAAGCTTGCGGAAATACCGCAAGACTTTTTGGACAACCTTATATAATTTAATTGGATATGTTAACTCAAATCTTAAACTTGACAATAGTGATCTAATCCAGATAGCCTCTCGTACTGCCTCAAATAAAGCCATATATTCAGCTTCTGTAGATGAAGCTGCTACAGAATTTTGTTTTCTAGTGTTCCAGCAAATAACATCAGATTCAAATAATTTGAAAAGGTATCCAGTTGTACTTCTTCTACCTAACTCGCTTCCACCCCAGTCTGAATCTACATAACCTACTAAATAATTATTAAATTTCACTTTCCTAAAAGTTAATATCTCAAAACTCTTTTTAAACACTGCCAAAGTTCACTGTTATTCTTCTCACAATAACGACTTAAAAGGTTAACAGAAGTGCTTAAATCTGGTCGTGTACATTAAACAACCTATTAAGTTTCGACAAGGAGCATCACACTTCTTATCTGAACTCTATGCTATATGATTTAGTTTATTTGGAAGCGGACAGTTCACTGGATTACAATCATCCATATTGAATTTTGAAATAACACTTTTAATATATGCTGATTGACTTAAACTTATTTGATTGTCTGTCTATTTTGTCTATTTACTTTAATTCCCAAGAAAAACTTAATCTCTTTTAAATCTGTCATTCTGAATTTATTCTTTAAATAGTCTTTAAAACTGTTCAAGGTTTGTAGGTCTTTAGAAGATATTACTAAATCATCTACATATAAAAGTACATAAATGTTATTAGATATATCCCCTTTATCGAGGAGATATATACAACGGTCCACAGGTGAATTTATGAATCCTATTTCTATTAATGCTTTCTCAAACATATCGAACCAACATCTAGCAGCTTGCTTGAGACCATATATTGCTTTATATAGCTTACAGACTTGATTTCGTCCAGCTTTAAGGCCTTCAGGTAATTTCATATATATTTCTTCTTTAAGAATACCATTTAAAAACGCTGTTTTTACATCCATGTGATGTACTTTAAGGTCATACTGATTAGATATGGACATAATCAATCTAAAACTTGAAATTCTCGCAACTGGAGCAAATGTTTCATTATAATCAATTAAGTATTCTTGTGTGAAACCTCGCGCAACTAATCTGGCTTCATATTTTATTGGCTGCCCAAATTCATTCTGCTTGATTGTAAAAACCCATTTACAATCTACTATATTTTTATTTTCAGGCTTCTCTACAAGTGACCATGTTTCATTTAAGAAATGAGAATCGAGTTCTTCTTTTACAGCTTCTTCCCAGTTAGTTCTATCTTTATTATTCCTTATTTCATCAAACCTATTAGGAATTGAATATAATAAAGAATGAGCATTCATTACACAATTATTAATTAAATCTTGGTAAGATACTTCAGGTTTTTCTTTTAACCTTTCACTTTTTCTAATATTTGTCTGCGAGTCGAATTTTTCATGTTCAATTATATCATCAGATATACAAACACCAGACACTTCTGGATCGGCATTCTCTAAATTAGCTTCCACTCCACTAGGTAGTTCATCTGATTGATCAGATTTCTCTTCATTATCAAGAACATTTTCACTTTCCAAAGTTTTAAAATTAAAACTTTCACCATCTCCTTTATTAAGATGCTCGTTCTTGTCAACCACTGCTCTAGATTTGATCATGTTGACCTCGTCAACTATAACATCTCTTGCTGTTATAATCTTTTCAGTATCCACATTCCACATTTTTATAACCATTTGGTTCATAACCAACAAGTATACCTTTCCATAATTTTTCATCGAATTTTCGTTTTCTTATTTTAACATGAATATATACTGTTGTACCAAAAACTTTTAAGTATTTTAAACATGGTTTTCTACCATGCCACATTTCGTATGGTGTCTTAATGCATTCCTTCAATGCATTACTTGGGCTCCTATTTATTAGATATGTAGGTAGCTGTCAGTACAGCTTCACCCCAGAACGTTTTCTGTAAGCTTGCCCCAATAACCAGAGAACGAGCTTTCTCTGTTATAGTTCGTATCATCCTTTCAGATACACCATTTAACTGAGGTGTGTGTGGAACTGTCAAGTGGTAGCTTATGCCTTTTCCTGTACAAAACTCTCGCATCTCATTCGACTTATATTCTCTGCTGTTATCTATGTATAGATTTACTACTTTTAAATTAAAATGTGCTTCAGCCTTTAGGATAAAGTATTTAAAAACGGCAAACACTTCGGACTTATATGTCATTAAGTATGTGACACAGTAATGTGTATACTGGTCTATAAACACCACATAGTAATACCTTTTATGCAACTCTCACACAATTCATCACTGGGTTGAATATTATTCAAAATTTCTGAGTCTTCAAATAAATTTTTATTTCTTATTTCTAAGAATTTTCCTTTGCTTATATGCCCTAACCTCTCATGGCATAAGTTGTAATTTATTTTATTTAATGCAAATGCTTGCTTAGGTATTGTAAATCTTACAGAGGGAACGTTATCAGAATAATATGTATCATTATATTTGCATTATCTTTACTGACAAGTACACTCCCTGGGTGAAATACAACAGTAAAGCCAGCATCTTGCATCTTCTTAACAGATATAAGGTTTTGAGCAACTTCAGGACAGAATAATACGTCATTAATAGTTATGGGGGTCATCGTATCAGTTAATAGTTTTATCTTTCCCTTCTTAGTTGCAAAAAAATGTTTTCTCGATTTTGCAACAGCTATTTTGACTGGCGATTCAAGTGAATCGATTTCCGATAAAAGTGAATCATTATTAATTATGTGATCTGATGCACCCGAATCTAAGAGGAAAGAAATCTTGTCATTGGCATTGTTGTTGTTACATTTTAACATAAATGCGAACCCGGAACTGCGAACTGGTTCATTTATTTCCATTTCCTTCTAATACTTATAGCAATCCTTTTTGATATGCCCAGTCTTGTTGCAGTAAAAACATTTCAATTTATTAAATTTAAATTTTGATTTGGATTGGTTCTTATTTTGATATTTAGTTTTATTTTGAAAATTGGTCATCTTATTCACTTTACTATTTACAGCCTGTAATACTTTTAAGCTAGTGTCTTTCACTGACTGTTTTAATTTAATTTCATGATCAAGTAGTCTATTTTTCACAAAAGCTAGCGTTAAATTATTTTCAGCCAGTGTCTCAATGGCCTTGATGACGCCATCGTAAGATGAAGGAAGAGACAAAAGAAGGTGGCTTACTTTGTCCATCTCATCTAGTTTGGCACCAGATGCAATTAAATCGGTAATCAATTCGTCAAAAACAGAAAAATGACTCAGTAGGCTCACATCTCCTTTCAGTTTTAATGAAAGTAATTGTTTTCGAACAGACAATTGGCTTGCTAAACTTTTTCTCTCATAAATTGAATCTAAATTGGCAAATATTTTCTTGGCACTGCATTCACTTGTGGCAAAATTTAAAAAGGAATCACTTAAATATTCAATTATTGTATTTTTTGCTAATTCGTCGAGCCATTTCCACTCATCAGATTCACAGTCACCAATCTCGTCAATCACTTTTATCGAACCTTTTTCACTTAATAATGCCCGTATACGAAATTTCCATATTGAGTATTTTTCCCCATGAAAGGGCTTAATATTTCTTTTTAATATTTCCATTCTGTTTAAATAAAATAAAATTAATGAAAAATAATACTCATCTGCAATGGCGGCCTGGGCCCATAACCTGTTATATGTTTTGTCCACAAATGCCATAAATGTTAATCCGCTTATATCTTGTTAATCCCACCTTTGGGATTATAAATATATACATATAAATATTTTGAAGTCGTTGATGTTGTAGTTGTTTAATTCAGTTTTATTTATTTCTTATTGTTGAAAGCACTGCACTTGTATTTCTTAATTTGACAAACGATCTCTTGATCACGTCCACCCTATTCGGCAAATTCAGCAAGAAGAAGGAAGTGGACAACACAGTATTGCCATATACTGAATCAGGGTTGATATGAATTTAGTGTTTTGCTAAATACTAATATCGATAACATTTGATAATATCGATATTAACTATATTTCAATAAAATCTTTACCAAACTCACAGTTTGTGTGTAGTTTTATTGAGCCTGACCAAATTTAGTTAAAATCAGACTGCATTTAGTAAAATTCGAGCAGCAGCAATATTTGTCTCTTACGTAGAACGCAAAACATTTATGACCTTAACTGACACCTGTCCAATTTGCCAAACTTATATCACAAAATAAAAGGTTGGATAGGAAACCGCTAACATATAGGAATAGGTTTTTTCTGCCAGCCTGAAATTTATGGAAATTACGCATTTGTAGTAAAGGGACCATTCCATAACAGTGTACTCGTGTACCTGTCAAACTGTAGAACACTAGTTTTTTTAGAATGATACGTTTTATTATAGGCGGGTGAGGAAAATCTTCAATGAAATGATCAGGTGCAATGGGTGCAAACATGGCTACCTGTCATAAAATGCTGAGTATGGGTTAAAGTACCTGCCATAAAAAGGCGGGAAATACCCTTTTTCAGTTAAAACACAATGTGTTTGGTCATGCAGCCAAACAGCAGCACCACAGCAGCATAAACAACAACAATTACTTTGTCTTTTAAATTGTAAGCTGCTCTGCGTAGCAGCAATCTCTTTTCATATTCTTGCCTATGTTAATTGCTATGTTTCTCCTTGAGCTCTCATTTGCATATCAATCTCTTATCGTAAATGCTCGCTCTTATACTTACATTGTAATGCACACATCTACTTAGCTCTTTGCTTTGTGCAAGCATTGATAGTTTAGTTTGATTTCGTCTCGCTTTTGCTGCGCATCGATTACGCTGATCGACTTGCCAATTTTGTAGTAAATCACAAACGTTTGTTCGCTAAACTAAGCACAGGCAAATTGGGCCTGCCTGCAATCATATTGTTTGAAAGTGCTTTTGGATCGCCCTCAGTGGCTAAATAAATAATTAATATTAAACTTAATTAAATCGTGTATTAATTATTCGCTAAAAAACTCGCTAATCTACAGCTGCTGAAAAAGCTCAGCAGCTCAAAAAAAATATGACGTAAAAACCGCGGATTTATGATCGCACTTGATCTTGCCTAAATTTAATGTAAGTTACCTGTTCTTCAGGAATTTGTTTTTTTGCTAGGTTTCGAGTCAAGTGCTTCAATTTGGTTTTTTTAGTTACAATTTTGCAATTGTAGTGCGCGGATCTCTACTGTGAACCAAAAGTGTTTTTTAAAACAAAATATATTGTGAAGCTCAGTGGTTTTTGATAGTTGTGATTTTGTGAATTTCTGCAAGTGCAAATTTTTTTCGTGAGTGTGTGTGAGTCTGTGTGCCAAAAGTGTTTTTTTTTTTTAAACAATATTTCTGTGAAGTTTCGTGATATATGTGATTGTGTGACGTTCTGCAAATAAAAAGTGTTTTCCTGATCTCTAGTGTGAGCAGATCTCTAGTGTGTGCCAAAAGTGTTTTTTTCAAAGTGCTTTCGCAAAATTTTGGGATTTGGCTGACGGATTCGATCACATTAGAGCAGATTGCAGTAGTAAGTCACATTTATTTACATATTATTTTCCTTTCAGTTTAAATTTTTTGTTTGTTTCAGAATTTAGTGTAACAGATCGATTAGTATTTTTTCCATATTAAGTTTATAAGTTGATTATTTTTTCTGTCAGAGATTATTTCTTTCAGAGATTATTGCTTTTTTTTTAGATTGTTAAGTGATTTTTTTTTTCAGACTTTGGTTTATTTAGTGTTTACCATTTTTTGTTTTATATAAATAAATATATAAATATATACACATATATTTATATATTTCATTTATATTATATTTTCCTTCTAAACATAAATTTTTATATTTCACTAATATGCCTCGTCAAGGTCGACAGAGTGCCTCTCAGCGATCTCAAAATCGCCGCTTAAGATATAGGTTACTTAGGGAAAATACAATAAATTCAGAGACAGAAATTAATAGGAATACTAATTCTCAGAGAGATCGTAGATCAGGTTTGCATGAAATAATGGGGATAGGAAATAGTTCAACTAGGAGACAGACACCGACACTCGCGGCTTTTCAGCAGAGGGAAGGGGTGACACCTAATCTGCGTATATCGAACAGCTTGCGAAATACAATTGCCACTGTTCAGACATCTCAACAGCGGAGGAACACTCGGAACAGGAGACTAAGACGGAATGACCCAGAATTTCGGCAGGGGAAGAGGGTAGCCAATAATCTACGCAGATCGACCAGGAGACAGAATATAGACATACGGACGATTGAATAGCAAGGTAACACATTAATTAGGAGACAGAGACGGACGGTTCCAGAATTTAAGCAGGGGGAAAGGGTGGCCGATAATCTGCGTAGATCGACCAGTAGGCGGAATATAAACATACGGACGACTGAACAGCGACGAGACACTCAAAATAGAAGACAGAGAGAAAAAATAGGAGAACCAGTCAGAGCAGGGAAGCAGAAAACCGACGAAATGCTGAACGTATGGCAGCGAATCGTGCGAATAACTCTGAGGAGGATATTGTACCCAGCTTAAGCTACTTAGAAGCTCAAATATATATATTTAATACAGTGGTAAAGCTGGGACCAAATCAAGTTTGCCTTTGTTGCAAAGGCCTTTGGTTTCCCCACCAGTTACATAGAATTTGTCGTGCTATTATTGAAAGTAGCAACGCGTACAGTGCGGATATCTTAATTCTTTGAAATCAGTTTCCTTCTCCTGATAACTTGTTTAAATTTTGCAATACTTGTAGCACCCACATTAGAGCTGGTAGGAAACCAAAATTTTCCATTACAAATGGCTTAGATTTCCCTGACCTTCCCGAGTGTCTTAAAGGTCTTACTCGCTTAGAGGAACAACTTATTTCTCCTCGAATTCCATTTATGATTATAAAGTCTTAAGGCGTTGATCGCCAGAATGCTATTAAAGGAGCTGTAGTCAATGTTCCAATATCTGTTAGCAATATCGTGACTTCCCTTCCACGAGCTTTTCATGAAGCACAGGTAGTACAGCTCCATCTCCGACGTAGAATGGAATACAGCCATGATTACATGGCTGAAACCATTAGGCCTCTAAAGATTGCAGATGCAATTAGGTATTTAATAGACACAGAGCTTTATAGGAAACACAATGTAGTACTAAATGAACAGTGGATTTCAAATTTTATTCCAATACTGTTCCTTTCATAGCTTCTCAAGCAGATGCAGAGTTATTGGAGGGACTCAATCGAGAATTTCAACAATCATTTCGTCCTGATAATGATGTTGAAAATGAGGAGGAGCTCAATCCTGGGGGTCATGAAACTCTGCTTGAGAATAATCAGAATGAGAATGCAGCCATGCAAAGAATCATTATTGCTCCTGGCGAAGGCCAAAGACCCCTAGACATGATTCTGGATGCTGATTCTGGGGAATTATCATTTCCTACCATATATTAAAAGAAGTTCTTCAGAAAGCTTTAAAACCATTGTTAAGTCTGAGCTTCGCAATTTTGATAGGAGAGGTTGTAGAGTTGACAAATTATTCTTTAATTATAAGAAGTTAGAGCTAATTAAAATACGAAATAATACTTCTATTTGCTTGAGAAAACACAGCGTCTCACGTGCTATTACAGCTTCTAACGCTCTTAATGAAGAGCATATGGACCATCTCATTCGCCAAAATGCAGGCTATAGGGTCCTTCAAGGCATTCGCACATCTCCTGCACATTGGGTAGCAGAAAAAAAAAAGTTATGGCCATGATTCGCCAGTTTGGCTTGCCTACTTTTTTTATTACATTGTCGGCTGGTTCGAACTGCTTGTCCTTTTAAAAATGAATTTGGAGAAACAGCAAGTTACATAAGAGGAAGCAATTGCGTTGCCTTCTAATGAGAAGGTACGGCTAATTCGCATCGATCCTGTAACTTATGCTAGGTATTTTGACTATCGGTTTAGGCAATTGTTTAAGCTTATGAAGAAGCAGGGACATAATGTTGATATGTACTACTGGTGAGTTGAATTTCAGCAGAGAGGCTCACCTCATATCCACGGAATGTTTTGGCTGAAAGATGCCCCTCAAGTGGATTTAGACAACGCTGAATCTTTTCCCCAAGTAATTGATTTTATTGATCAGTTTATTACTACTTATGTTACTAATCAAGAGCTCTCTAAATTCATTACATACCAAAAGCACAAGCACGGGCATTCATGCACACGTGAAGTGAGGGGAAACTCTATTTGTCGCTTTAGTATTCCCTACTTTCCAATGCCTAATACAGACATTTTACAGCCTCTTCCTGAAGATACTCAACAAATTCGTCAGCATCGTGAAAATTTCAAAAAAAATTCAGAAATTTCTAGCGCTGTCTTTCGATGCTGACAGTATAAATCACTTGAGCATATTCAAAAATTTTCTATCTCACGACCAAGTCAACCTCACTTACGGGGACTACTTATATGCTATTAGGTCTGGTTTGAAAAAACCACAAATTTTCCTCAAAAGAAGTTTTGCAGCAATTAATATTTATACTTAGAATAAACACATTCTTGCCATGCAAAGAGCCAACATTGATATTCAATTCATATTGGACCCTTATGCATACTGCAGCTACATTATTAACTATATAAACAAATCCCAAAGAAGTATTTCTAAATTGATGCTTGAGGTGATCGAAGAGATTAAAGATCAGAATGTATCAATAAAGAAAAAGCTGCAGTATATTGGTCACAATTTTATTTCCGGCACTGAGATTTCTGCTCAGTAAGCCGCTTACTGTTGTTTAGGTATGCGTTTGTCTGAGACTAGCAACGCCGAAGTATATATAATACTAGGGGGTTTGCCCCCTGCTCGCTTCGCTCGTCAACCCCCGGCTCGCTACACTCGCCGAAATCTCGGGGAAAAATGTGAAGTGAAAATAGGAAACATTTCTCACAGCTATAGCCAGACCTTATGTCATTTCTAATTAGAAAGCGGGAATTGTAAATTCAATTTTTCCCAGTAGTTGGACTTAAGATAATAATAATAAGTAGTACTTCATATAATATAGAGAATTTACATTTTCGCTGCTCGCTGTCTTAAAGTTTTCGCTGCAATTGGATTATTGCAGCAAGAGCGAGTAACAGTGCCATAAACTGAAAATTGATTTTGAAAGCCGCAACACAAATGAATCGTAACAGCCCCTCCCCTCACCCTCCCTTGTCCATCTTCTTTTGATTGTTTATTAATAGCATTAAAAGCCACTGATCCTATGGCAGCTATATGATATAGTGGTCCGATCTTGACCAAATTTTCTCAGTATGTAGCAGTGAGTACGAAATCCATAATCTGTGAGTTTGGTTGAGATATCTCGAAAAATAACAAAGATCTTCATACAAAGTTTTAATTTGCATCTGGTTGTTCCTATGGCAGCTATATGATATAGTGGTCCGATCTTTACCAAATTTTCTCAGGATGTAGCAGTGAGTAAGAAATACATAATCTGTGAGTTTGGTTAAGATAGCTCAAAAAACAAAAAATTTCTTCCTAAGCAATTTTGACCTTTGACCCCCCATTTTAGACCCTTCCAGTGGGGATATCAAAAAATCCCGTCTTATTGCACGATAATTATGTCTCAGCTATGTTGTGTAAAAATTTCATCTCAAAAAAAATCTCATCAAAAGCCACTGTTCCTATGGCAGCTATATGATATAGTGGTCCGATCTTGACCAAATTTTCTCAGTATGTAGCAGTGAGTACGAAATCCATAATCTGTGAGTTTGGTTGAGATATCTCAAAAAATAACAAAGATCTTCATACAAAGTTTTAATTTGCATCTGGTTGTTCCTATGGCAGCTATATGATATAGTGGTCCGATCTTGACCAAATTTTTTCAGGATGTAGCAGGGAGTAAGAAATACATAATCTGTGAGTTTGGTTGAGATATCTCAAAAATAACAAAGATCTTCATACAAAGTTTTAATTTGCATCTGGTTGTTCCTATGGCAGCTATATGATATAGTGGTCCGATCTTTACCAAATTTCTCAGGATGTAGCAGTGAGTAAGAAATACATAATCTGTGAGTTTGGTTAAGATAGCTCAAAAAACAAAAATTTCTTCCTAAGCAATTTTGACCTTTGACCCCCATTTTAGACCCTTCCAGTGGGGATATCAAAAAATCCCGTCTTATTGCACGATAATTATGTCTCAGCTATGTTGTGTAAAAATTTCATCTCAAAAAAAATCTCATCAAAAGCCACTGTTCCTATGGCAGCTATATGATATAGTCCGATCTGACCAAATTTTCTCAGTATGTAGCAGTGAGTACGAAATCCATAATCTGTGAGTTTGGTTGAGATATCTCAAAAAATAACAAAGATCTTCATACAAAGTTTTAATTTGCATCTGGTTGTTCCTATGGCAGCTATATGATATAGTGGTCCGATCTTGACCAAATTTTTTCAGGATGTAAGTGGTAGAAATACATAATCTGTGAGTTTGGTTGAGATATTTCAAAAAATAACAAAGATCTTCATACAAAGTTTTAATTTGCATCTGGTTGTTCCTATGGCAGCTATATGATATAGTGGTCCGATCTTGACCAAATTTTCTCAGGATGTAGCAGTGAGTACGAAATCCATAATCTGTGAGTTTGGTTGAGATATCTCAAAAAATAACAAAGATCTTCATACAAAGTTTTAATTTGCATCTGGTTGTTCCTATGGCAGCTATATGATATAGTGATCCGATCTTGACCAAATTTTCTCAGGATGTAGCAGTGAGTAAGAAATACATAATCTGTGAGTTTGGTTAAGATAGCTCAAAAAACAAAAAAAAATGCTTACTAAGCAATTTTGACCTTTGACCCCCATTTTAGACCCTTCCAGTGGGGATATCAAAAATCCCGTCTTATTGCACGATTATTATGTCTCAGCTATGTTGTGTAAAAATTTCATCTCAATATCTTGAACCGTTTGGCCTACAGCGTGATGACTCAGTCAGTGAGGACAAAGAGTTTTATATATAAGGTTGTCCAAAAAGTTTTGCGGTATTTTTATTGAATTTTCAATTGTTCATAAAATTGGTTATAATAATGCGATTTAAGTCAAATATGCGCCGTTTTGTTCGATGACGAGTTCCCAACGAGATGCCAACTTCATAATGCCCCTCCTATAGAAGCTCGCTTCCCTATTGTCAAAAAACTCGGAGAGCCAATTTTCACAGGACTCTCTTGTGGCCAACTTCCGACTACCAAGCTCGTTCGCCATGGACAGAAATAGGTGGTCCGGACTATACGGTGGATGCAAAATAACCTCCCATCCGAGCTCCCGGAGCTTCTGGCGCGTCACCAAATATGTGTGTGGCCTGGCGTTGTCCTGATGGAAGACAATTCGACCTCTGTTGATCAAAGATGGCCTCTTCTGCATGAGTGCTGCATTCAAGCGGTCCAGTTGTTGGCAGTACAGGTCCGAATTGAGCGTTTGGCCATGGGGGAGCAGCTCGTAGTGGATGATTCCCTGCCAATCCCACCAAACACACAGAAGAACCTTCCTGGCCGTCAATCCAGGCTTGGCCACCGTCTGGGCAGCTTCACCGCTTTTCAACCACGACCGTTTGCGCTTCACGTTGTCGTAAGTGACCCACTTTTCATCGCCAGTCACCATCCGCTTCAAAAACGGGTCGATTTTGTTGCGATTCAGAAGCGATTCGCATGCATCCATACGGGCAAAAATGTTTTTTTGCGTCAAGTCGTGTGGCACCCATACATTGAGCTTCTTTTTGAATCCAAGCTTCTTCAAATGGTTTATAACGGTTTGATGACTCATGCCCAGCTCTTGGCCGATGCTACGGCTGCTACTATGCCGGTCTCTTTCGATTAATTCAGCGATTTTATCGCAATTTTCGACGACAGGCCTTCCGGACCGTGGCGCATCTTCGATCACCTCTGCACCAGAACGAAAACGTTGAAACCATCGTTGTGCGGTGGAAATGGAAACTGTATCGGGTCCATAAACTGCACAAATTTTATTGGCAGCATGAGATGCATTTTTGCCTTTATCGTAGTAGTACTGTAAAATATGCCGTATTTTCTCTTTATTTTGCTCCATGTTTGCGACGCTATAACTCACGAACGACTAAAAAACAATGAATCAAACACGTGTTAGCGCGTGAAAAGAGCTTTCCAAAAAGCTATAGCGTGAACCGATGCGACGAATACAACTAGAACTACGCGCTTGCAAAGACAAGCTTGCGGAAATACCGCAAGACTTTTTGGACAACCTTATATATAGATTAATACCTTATTACCAGAGCATAGAGTGAGAATGCTCAAGCCTAGACAACATCTACAAAATATGTCTCCAGATTCAAATTACATATTTGTAGTGGGACTGCTCAATCACTATGAAAAGCAACCACATAGTCTCGAAGGCCTGTGTTTAGCCGATTTTGCTGCTGAGTATAGTTTCACAAAATCAACAAGATCAACTCCTCAAAGTAGTGATACTAAATATGGCAACGAAAATGAGGATATAGGGGGCAGACCCATTCCTCTTATCGACGGAAGTGGGTGTGTTAGGGCGAGGACAAAGCCTCGTATAATTAGATTTAGGAGTTTTAGTGTGCATACCGATAGACCAAATTACTTTAGGGAACTTGTAATGCTATATTTTCCTTGGAGGAATAAAGAGGTAGAGCTAGTTCAGAAAAATTGTGAAGAAGTTTATACACAAAGTGAGGAGTCAATAAGGGTTATGTTTGAGAAATATAATATTTTAGAGGATTTAGAAGACGCTCTTAATAGGGCCATTCAAGGTGAGGGCAATTTTAAGGAAGAGAAGTTACCAGACCAGCTAGACGATGAGTTTCAGGTCTTTTCCTTTCCTGAAATAAGTTCTCAGCTAAATGTATTAAACTTAAATGACAACAATGTCAAAGATGAAGTTCCGGACGATACAGTCCGAATAATAAAACTTCCTCTACTAATATATCTTGAAAGTTTATCAAACTTAGTTCCTACATAATGCTCACCATAATTTGGTTTTCCACGAATTCTGTGTGCTCCAACAGGAAAGGCGGCATTCGGAATTGGAGGCTCTACCCTTCATTCTCTGTTTTCCCTTCCTGTGAATCAATCTGCATCCGCTTTTAAAGTTCTAGAACCTGACTTATTAAATACCCTCCGTTCAAGATTTATTGATCTTAAAATATTAATCATTGACGAAGTTTCAATGATCGGTGCCAAAATGTTTTCCTATTTGGATTCTCGCCTTAGAGAAATTTTAAATAACAGAGAAGTACCATTTGGAGGGATTTCTGTTATTGTTTTCGGCGATCTTAGACAGCTAAGCCCTGTTGGAGATCGATAGATTTTCAATTCCAATTTAGCGTTGCTTGACCCATACGCAGCTATATACGGGAAGTTTCTGGGACTCTTTTAAGTTTTTTAATAATAGCTTTAAATAACATGGCATCCGGTCATATGTCGTCCGACGATATAAGTTTGCTTAGGCCCCGAATTTCCGACGAAAGTCAATTGCCAAATGATGCAATTCATTCGTTTTTTAGGAATGAAGATACATCTGTATTTAACGCGGCAAAATTAAACTCTATTCCAACTGCTCAAGACATTTCAGCTGCTCTTGTTTTTATAAAGGCCCCACATCTTAGCGCAGAAGTCAAAAACAGACATCTAAAGGCAGTCAAATCTTTCCCGACTGCCAAGACTCAAGGACTATGCCCCTCTCTTATTTTAATAACCACTGCCAAGTATATGATGACGGTCAACATAGATACCTCTGATGGTTTAGTAAATGGAGCCTCCGGTATTCTAATGGACATAAGTTTCAATACATCCAATTCTCCTCATGTTCTTTGGAAAAAATTCATTGACGAAAGTGTTGGAATTAATGCTCGGGCTAAGTGCTCCCATTCTCTAAACGCTTCTTGGACCCCAATTCATAAAACTACCAAAAGTTTTCAGTTTCATTCCAATCAACAAATTACTAATGACCGTGAACAATTTCCAGTTGTACCTGCCGAAAGTATAACTATTTATAAAAGCCAAGGAACTACATATAGCAAAGTTGTAGTTCATACATTTCCAAAAATGAGTCGTGAGTCCTTATACGTACCTTGCAGTAGGGCCACTAGTGCTGCAGGCCTTTTCATAATTGGGGAATTCGTGCCCCCAAGATCAGACTCCAGGTCGCCCATAGAGCAAGAGCTTCAAAGTCTACGCAGTACAAAATTATTAAAAACGCTTGCATTGCCACATTAGCGATATTTGCTCCGATCAGCTAATGCTTCATTCTTCTCTTTTATGTTTCGTTGAATTTTCAACCTTCTCGAACGAGGCATATGAAGTACCTGGCTTCAACAGTGTAGTGCGCCTCGATTGTGAATTATTGCTAATCGAACTCGACCAAAAAGAGGCATTATTATTCTCATTAAAAATGAACTTTTCTAGCATGTCAGTCTATGCTCTAGGGGTCGATGTTCTGCTGATTCAATTAATATAACTTCTGCAGTATTTGAATTTGCCGTCTTTAAATACAAGTCTTTAGGGTTTTTAGTTGTGTATCGAACACCCACTTATCCAACTTACCCAACTTTGACTAGAATTTTTCCATTTAATCTTTGAAATATTTGTAGACCCTGCACTTTAAAAAAGTATAATATGCAGAAGGAGGCGTGGCAGACCCCATAAAGTATATGTATTTTGGATCAGCATCAACAGCCGAGTCGATATAGCCATGTCCGTCTGTCTATCTGTCCCATTTTTCTCGCCCAGATCTCAAAGACTATAAAAGCTAGAAACACCAAATTTGGCTTCTACGTTCATCTATATCTTGCATTGAACGAGTTTGCTTTAGATTTTTGACACGCCCCCCTCCACCCTCAAAAAATAGAGTCGTGTCCGTCTATCTGTCCATCTGTTTCGTTGAGACATTTTAAGACCCTGCACTTTTGACAGTTCAGCCGTCACTTTTAAAAATTTTTTAGACCCATTACTTTAAAAAAGTACAAATGGGTCTATTAAGTTTGTGCAAAAAATAAATGTTCGTAACAGGCAGAGGGAGGCGTGGCAGACCCCATAAAGTATATGTATATTCTTGATCAGCGTCAACAGCCGAGTCGATATAGCCATGTCCGTCTGTCCGATTTTTGAGTTCCTAGATCTCAGAGACTATAAGAGTTAGAGACACCAAATTTGGCATGTAGGTTCATCTATGTCTCCCATTGATCAAGTTTGTTTTAGATTTTTGCAACGCCCCCCTTCGCCCCATGATATTAATAAACACAATTTTTAAAACAAATAACAAGAGAACCTTTAAAATTAGCGCATTGAGTTTTGGTATATATAATAGATACTGTAGTCCAAACCTGTCCTAAAAATTTCAGTTCAATCTGATGATAAACGCGGAAGTTATTCAATTAACAATGTTACGGGCAAAACGGAGAGCAAGAGACTCTAGCGACCTCTTCGTAGTGGCGCCATCTATTGAATGGTGCGTAACATTGAAGAACAATCTATAGTGAACGCTTTGCACTCAAAAAGTACTGGGTCGAGCTTGCTCCACTGTAGCTTACTGCATTTTTTTAACTTAAGCAGTATTTACACTCAACCTGAAACGCCGTGGACTTGAAAAACTCAATTTTAAAATAACAGCGAAAAAATTTCTTCAGCTTTTCACTCAAAGTTGGTTAACACTTCTCTTTACGTTTCATAACGTAAGGGCTTATCGTTCTGCTAAACTCAAATGGCACTCTTAGACTTAACATAGTACTGTTAGAGGGCCATATCATTTTGACGTAATGAAATAAGCCTCCACCCCTTATTTCATCAGTATATGATGAAATTATGACCTTTTGAAAAGTTAAATTTGGGGAAAATGTGGTGTGAGGGACGACGTTTAATTGGAGGTCACTGCTTTAACACCGCAGATTTTCAAAGGTCATAAGGACCAAACAAGTTAATTAGGCTTTATTTAATTTAATTAAAATGATGTGCCTAACAAAATAAATAAATTATATGATTATAATGTATCATCAGGCCAGAAAGCGACTATATTATTATTTTATTTAAAAGTGGCAGCATTCAATTTGTTTTGCTTATGAGCAGCAACAACAGCTGATTGCTTTGATGGCCGCTTTGCGGCTTTTTATTTTGGTTTCTTGTTTTGCTTTGTGAGTACCTACAAAACGTATGATGAAAGTTGCCACGCTTCATATTATGTTGTTGTTGTTACAAATCTGAATTTTGTCCGGGGAATGAAACCGAAACGAATTTCGGTTCCGGATCCGGTTCCGGTACGTACCGAAACGAGTATTTCGGTAAAAGGTTCCATTTCGGTTTTGGCCTTTCGGTTCCGGTTCTCGTATCGGCCCATGCCGGTACAAAAATAAAAATTTTGAGAATTTAAACGAACAAAAAATGTAGTGATATTTATTCATAAATTAATATTTCTCATCTTAATATAACATAAAGTTTATTTTCATTATTATACGTGTGTTAACGTAATCATTTATTGTAGGATCGTAAAATCATTATAGAATTAAGGGTGTCAGAATCTATACGATTCCTGAAAGGATTCATAATAAATTTAACACTCGAGAATAAGCGTTCCACGCTTACTTGGGTAGCTGAAACAGCAAGTACAACTTCTGCTATTTTAAAAAGTTCTGGAAACATTGCTGTAGACTCTGACCACCATTTTACAATGTCTGTTTTTTATACCCTTGCAGATGGTACTATAATTTTGTCACGAAGTTTGAAACGCATTGAAGGAGGCGTGTCAGACCCCATAAAGTATATATATTCTTGATCAGGGCGATGAGCTGAGTCCGTCTGTCTGTCCGTCTGTCTGTCCGTCTGTCTGTCTGTTTCTATGCAAACTAGTCTCTCAGTTTTGAAGCTATCTTGGTGAAACTTGGTACAGATCCGTCTTTTTGCTGCACGCAGTACATATGTCGGAACCGACCGGATCGGATCACTATATCATATAGCTGCCATAGGAACGATCGGTTCGGAATCAACATTAAGTATGAAAAACTTTTTTGTTTCTCAATATATCGCAACCAAACTTACAGATTGTGTGTTTGACACAGTTTCATACATCTCTACCAAATCTGGCTCAAATCGGACAAGTATATCATATAGCTGTCATAGGAACGATCGGTTTAAAATCAACATTTAGTATGAAAAACTGTTTTGTTTCTTAAGATATCTCAACCAAACTCACAGATTGTGTGTTTGGTATAGTTTTATACATCCCTACCAAATGTAATGTAAATCGGACTACTATATCATATAGCTGCCATAGGAGCGTTCGGTTCGAAACCAACATTTAGTATGTATAACAAATTTTGTAAGAAATCTGGTGGCTGACACGGGGCACTGTAAGGGTATCCAAACTTTGGCGCGCCAAAGTTAGTTTGCGCTATATTTGTGGAATACGTTTTTGTTTCAGAAATATCTTGATAGATTCTAATAAGGAATTTTTAGTTACAATTGATGAGAGTGAGTTTTCAATTTTCTTTTCTTCTAATTTTAAATAAGCATCGACTTCGTCTGTGCTGTCAGATAGAGTAGCATTAAAACTAGAGTTATCTTCCTCAAGCAAAGAAGTTTCAACAAGTGACATAAGGATGACTATAAATATTCGTCAGAAGAGATTTACAGATGTCCTTTTGATCTGCACTAAGAATTACATTAATTCTTAGGTCTAAGAATATAGCACACAAAATTGCGTTATTCTCGAAAACGTTGGTCTCACGTGCTTCTAGCTCTCGGTATAACTGATTTGCTAATTTTGAAGTATTTTTTGAAACTTCCAGCTTACAATTGATCCAAACTAAAAAAAAATCTCCAAAAACCAAATTTTCACTTTGTAGCTTTGTTGTGGCTACGTCAGCTGACTCTAGTACGCGTACAATTTCTCTAGAAAAATGTCCGGATTAGCAATTGCGTAGTTAGTTAAAACAGAAGTTATAGACATCGTCCTGAACCAAATCGGCGAGCATCTTATATGCTGAATTCCAACGTGTAGGGCAATCAATCAGTTGGCTTTCTGGGTTTTTTCTCCTTCATAATATATCCAGTTGTAGGCGTGCGTAATTTCTTTGCCAAATTTCTTGCAGTCGGAATAACTTTCACAAAACTATTGTGCTTTAAAGCCGCATTTATGGCCAACTGCAGCGTATGTGCAGCACAGCGTACTCCTAAAAATATTGATATTTAAATTTAATTTACGAATCCATTTTTTATAAGGGAAAATATTTTTACAAACCTATACATTTACTATCAATTACAAAATCCTCCATGAAAGGTAACTCAGAGTCGATTTCATCGCAATTTTCTTCATATTGGTCACCGCAACCGGGGAGATCATCATCAATTTGTTTGACATTAATATTAAAGCGCGATAAAACCAAAAGAATTGTGTCTTTTAAATTGGCAGCGGTATGGCAAACGAACATTTCCTCTGTAGCTAGTGTGAGCAAAGTGATTTTACCGTTTGAAATAAACTGAATGTTAACTCCTAAATTATAAAACATATTTATATTGTGTCAAAAACAACTTAGAAATATATATTCTTATGCTTACCAATAAATGATCGGTTTAGGTGTGTTAGCCCATCCACTTTTAAGGCGATCAGTTTGCCATCGACCTCCTTTTTAATCATGTCGACAATGCGAGCGGATTGTTTCACGACATCGTCCCGAACATTGTGCGGGTTTATAAAGTTGTCACACTTTAGGCCTTCAATAATCGGGTTGAGAATTTTCCGAAATCCAACGTCATTCATCATTGAAAATGGCCTGCCATCTACAGTGCACAGCAAAACGCACGCATTTTTAATGTCTTGCTTGCTGATAGAAACACGAACACTTGGCTTCAAAAATTCTTGAACTGTTTTTGTTGCAACGTTTTTTTTGCATGCCAGTTGTGGTTCTGGTGGAGCCCTACTTTGCTCCAATTCCTTAGAAATTTCGAAATTTGAAAACGTTGAATATGTTTTGCCAAATTAGTGCCGTGATCCCCCTAAAGAAATTATGCACTTACTTTTATAAATATACGTATGTATGTAAATATTATACATACCTTGATTTTATGTCCGCACTTCACACCATCCTTTTTTACCACACACTTGCTTTCATTTGTACTTTCTGTAAATGTTTGTTTTCGGTCGCGGCATTTTTCACTACATATATTAACTTTATCTTTAAAACTTTTCAAACCGAGCTGCGTTCTCGCCTGCAACCGAAGCGCAATTTAAATCAAAGAAGAAGGCAAAGACGAAAGGAGCCAATGCCACACAGTATGTTTGCACGTAACTTAATGTCGCAATCTATGTTCCAACAATAGGGAAAACGTGAACAGTCCTTTTTATGATATGAACTTATTACTTTGATATACATACCTACACAGACATCGTAGCAAGATCGCTATTTAAGTGTCGTATGAACGTAAGAATAGGCATACGTATAGCAAGGCAGAGAATATTCGGCTAGCTTCATACACACATACAAAAATATGTATGTGCATCAGAGATCTGCAACGAGTAATACGTTAACGCGTAGTATCCGATCATTTACTCGTATCGTAAATGAATGGCTCGTTCGAATCAGCTAATTGGAATAGAGTATAGAGTATGTTTGATCGTAGAGATCGCTCGCTACATGCGCATGATCGTTCGCGATCGTTCATAAGCACTGAGCTGATCGTGTGTGATCGTACGAAGACATATGCACGATTACTTTTGATCGTATATTTAGGTTCGTTTCTGTTCGGATCGTGCTTGTTGAACCGAACTTTTCGTTTGCGATTGGTTTGATCGTATCGCAATTTTTGGCGATGGATTTAAATAAAATTTCTGATGAAATTAAAAATGGAAATTACACATTGGTTGGCCAACGCAAAGGCCGAAGCTTTGTGTGGAACATTTTAAGCGAAATTGTGAAGCCAGACAAAAATATATTGGCAGGCTTTGTGTATTGCAGAACTTGCACAAAAGTTTTAAAGTACACTGCAAGCCAGACATCAAATTTAATGCGACATAGCTGGTGCAAAGAACTTAAGCAGACGTCAACGGTAAAAACTGTGACACCTTTGGACAAAGCAGAGGCCATCGATAAGTGCACATCATGGATTGTTGAAGACTGCCGAACATTTACAGCAGTGCAAGGAGCTGGATTTCTAAAACTAGTAAAGTTTTTTATCAAGATTGGGGCTACTTATGGGGAACACGTGGACGTAGAAGATTTGCTTCCAGATCCTACAACCATTTCCCGAAAAATTCAAAAGTGCGCGAGCGAAAAAAGACAGAGCTTCAAGAGGAAATAAGCAGCATTGCGAGCAACGGTGGAGCCTCAGCAACAATCGGTATGTGGACCGATAATTACGTCAAGCGCAACTTTCTTTTTTATAATATTGTTTTGGGCATGAAATCAATGGATTTAAATAGGTCTACAGGCGACAATATACGTAAAAAACTTGAGAGTCTCTTTCTAGAATTCAATGTTTCAAATATAGATAATATCAAATTTTTTACTGATAGGGGATCCAATATGGTAAAAGCGTTAGAGACAAGTATTCGCCTTAATTGTAGCAGCCATTTAGTTTCAAATGTTCTGGAAAAATCCTTTCTTGGCACAACCAAACTTACAGGTGTCTTAGAGTAGTGTAAAAAACTTGTAAAATATTTTAAGAAAGCCAATTTGCAGCATTTACTGTCAACTTCATTGAAAAGCCAGTGCCCAACTAGGTGGAACTCACATTACAAAATACTAAAGTCCATTATTGAAAATTGGGGCGAAATCAACAACGTATTAAAAAATAATGAGCATATTCAGCTATTGTTGGGTATAAATATAAACACCAACACCAACTTGAAATGTGTGAGAGCTTCGAAATTATATTTAAAAAACTTCAAATTTGCAGCTCTCCGTCTTTATGTTATGTAATGCCATCCATTTTAAAAATGAAAACCCTTTGCAAGCCAAACGCAGAAGATATTGAGTCAATTTTGATTTTAAAAAGAAATATTCTTGAAAAAATTGACGAGATTTGGGTCGCAAATTTGGATATGTGGCATAAGGCTGCATTCTTTTTATACCCACCGGCTATAAGCATGCAGCAGTTGACATGGATGACAATTTTCATTTGATGGAATGGTGGCGAAATAATCAGGTCAAGTACCCCATGTTGTCAAAGCAAGCAATCCAAATACATTCAATCCCAGCTAGCAGTGCCGCGGCCGAACGATCGTTTTCATTGGCTGGAAATCTCATTACAGAAAAAAGAAATAGACTACAGCCACGTTCAGTTGATGGCTTGTTGTTTTTAAACTCTTACTATAAAAATTATGGTACAAAACTTGAATAAAAACCTCAAACACACATATTCTTACACATACATATGCATATATTAAACATTGTTAAGAATTCATACTTTTTATGTTTTAGTTGAATCATGAAGATCTGATAATTTTAGTTTTATTGATTACGTAATAAGGTGTTAATTGACTATCATTAAGAAGTCATCATTTTTATGTTTTAGAGTAACAATGAAGAACTGTTAATTTTAATTTCGTTAATTATGAAAAACTGATAATTTTAATTTTGTGAATTAGTTAATAAACAGCAATAAATCAAAATAATAATAAAATAAAAATGCAGTAAGCTACAGTGGAGCAAGCTCGACAGTAGGAGACCCAGTACTTTTTGAGTGCAAAGCGTTCACTAAAGATTGTTCTTCAATGTTGCGTCCCATCAATAGATGGCGCCACTTGATAAACATAGAGGCCGCTAGCGTCTCTTCTTCTTCCTTTTGCCTGTAACATTGTTAGTTAAATAACTTCCGCGTTAGGACAGGTTTGGACTATGGCGAGTATTATATATACCAAAAATCAAGTCGCTAGTCTTAAAGGTTCTCTTGTAATTCATCTTTTTTTAAAATTTTGTTTTTCAATTTTTTGGGGCGGAGGGGGGCGTGGCAAAAAAACAAACTTGATCAATGCAAGATATAGATGAACCTACATGCCAAATTTGGTGTCTCTAGCTCTTATAGTCTCTGAGATCTAGGAACTCAAAAATCGGTCAGACGGACAGACAGACAGACGGACATGGCTATATCGGCTGTTGACGCTGATCAAGAATATATATACTTTATGGGGTCTGCCACGCCTCCTTCTGCCTGTTACGCACATTTTTTTTGCACAAACGTAATAGACCCATTTGTACTTTTTTAAAGTACTGGGTCTAAAAACACACACACACAAAATCAATACATTCATGCTCATTTCGGACCGATCAGCTCGAGTACTGCACGATCAATCCCTGCGCAATACACACAAAAATCAAAACATTCATGCTGTGTTCGGGACGACGCGCTCTTAGCTACGATCGTTCTATGTACTCGTTCACGAAGCTCAAAATGATCGTTTTGATCGTTCCGAAGCGATCCAATCAGATGCACGAACATTCAATCAAAATGTTTAATCGTGCCTGATTAGTCTTTCGGCTTTTGTTTCGGGTATGCATCATGAACGATCAAATTTCGGCTGAGTGAAGTGAGTTGAATTGAGGGAATATTTTAACATGGTAATCGAGTATGATTCGATTATACCCGTTGCAGATCTCTGATGTGCATATGTACACACCAAATATAGTTGCGACCAGTGTTGCCATAATTTGACCGTTAAATATATTTAGATCCAAAATAAATATGAAAAGTAATATAAAAAAAGTATAAATAAAAATATGTTAAGAAATATGTAAGCCTTTATGCACATAAAATACACAACAACATTTTCTGTTTACGAATTGTAAAGTGGCAACACTGGTTGCGACATCACGCCACCGAAGCTTGCTTACTATAGAAACGCGTCGCGTCGTGTCGCGTCGCCACAAATGATAAAGCAAAAGAGAAGAGAAAATTTATGTATACATACAGAAACAACAAATCACTATTAAAAAGAATTAACCAATAAATATTGAATAGAACCGAAACCGTACCGGTACAAACGTTTCGGTTTTCGGTTCATGAAAAATAATTTATTTCGGTTCCGGTAATAAATTTGAAACGGGTAATTTCGGTTAAAGGTTTCGGTTTCATTCCCTGATTTTGTCTATTTCAAAGTTGATTCGAAGCAATGCCCTCAGCCTACGTTTACTAGGCCGGAGCGAAAAACACTTTTTTTTATTTTCCGATTTCTTGGGTGCGGAATCGTTGACCCGCTATAAAATAATAATGTGTGAAAAAAATCAGATTTTTTGGAGCCCATCCTGAGGTGGCGCACCGACGTTCTTTTTTGAAAAATCACGCAAAAATTTAAAAATTTGGGGAAAAATGTGATATAAACAAAAATTATGGTCGTTTTCCACAAAAAACTTATTTTTAATAAGTTGCCCCAACATTTTTCTTTATTAAACTGTATCAACTGTTAAGATCGGTTTAAAAATGTAGAAGATAGAATTTTTTTTATGGATATCAAGTTGGGTAATAACCGTCAGCTTGCATGTGACTATAACAGTGCACTAGTATACAATTTGGAACTTTTTGCCTGCCTCAGAGATCTTTATATTTTTTTCATATAGATTTTGGCCTTCTTAATACGAAAACGAATTTTAAAAAATTTTCCTCTTCTTAGTTTTCAACATAGAATTTTTTGAAATTTTGTTCGTATTTTTTTAAAGATGACAGCTTATTTGAGCATAAATCATAAACGCAAATGGCGTTTTCAACAAAGAAAGTCTCTAACTAAAGGTAATACAATTTTCTAAAACGTTTCTATACAACGTTTTAAAATCGGAATGATCGTTATGATGTTAGAGCCTTTTAAAGTTAAAAAATTTGAATTTTTTGTGAAAACAGCACGGATAAAGGTACAAAGAAAAATTCAAAAATTATATAAATCGCAAAAATATGTTCAGTTTGACAAATTGAGCATAGAGTTTGGACTTTCTCAAGCAAAACAAGCCATCATTCAGAAAAATCGGCTGACGAATGACGAACTTATCCATACATTTTATTTTCCCCTAACCAAAAAGCTCCATACTACGAAACTCATTTTATTGTGTTCGCTTGCGGACGATTTAACTCAAACTGACGGTTATTACCCAATTTAATATCCATAAAAAAACTCTAGCTTCTACATTTTTAAACCGATCTTAACAGTTGATACAGTTTTATAAAGAAAAATGTTGGGGTTATGTATGAAAATTAAGCACTGTGTGGAAAAGATCAGATTTTCTTTTTATATCACATTTTTCCCCAAAATTTTCCATTTTTGAGTGATTATTCAAAAAAGAACGTCGGTGTGCCACCTCAGGATGGGCTCCAAAAAATCTGATTTTTTGCATACATTATTATTTTACAGCGGGTCAACGATTCCGCACCCAAGAAATTGGAAAATAAAAAAAAGTGTTTTTCGCTCCGGCCTAACGCTTACACTACGCTGATCGGGTGTTATGTGCGAGTAAAATGTAATGACATAATAATAAGTAAATGCGAGCAATATTTAATTTAATTAATTTTTGACAATGTTAATTCTATTAAAAAAAATACTATATTTAACTTTATATTCTACTAGGGGGTTTGCCCCTGCTCGCTTCGCTCGCCAACCCCCGGCTCGCTACGCTCGCTGAAATCTCGAGGAAAAATGTGGAGTGAAAATAGGAAACATTTCTCACAGTTATAGCCAGACCTTATGTCATTTCTAATTAGATAGCGGGAATTGTAAATTCAATTTTTCCCAGTAGTTGGACTCAAGATAATAGTAATAAGTAGTACTTCATATAATATAGAGAATTTACATTTTCGCTGCTCGCTGTTTTAAAGTTTTCGCTGCAATTGGATTATTGCAGCAAGAGCGAGTAACAGTGCCATAAACTGAAAATTGATTTTGAAAGCCGCAACACAAATGAATCGTAACACCCCCTCCCCTCCCCTCCCCCTCCCCTTGTCCATCATCTTTTGATTGTTTATTAATAGCATTAAAAGCCACTGTTCCTATGGCAGCTATATGATATAGTGGTCCGATATGTAGATAATATTGTTAAAAATTAATTAAATCAAATATTGCACGCATTTACTTAATATTATGTCATTTCATTTAACTCGCACATAACACCCGATCAGCGTAGGGTAAGCGCAGGCTGAGGGCATTGCTTCGAATCAACTTTGGAATAGGCAAAATTCAGATTTGTAACAACAACAACATGATACGAGATGTGGCAACTGCGCATTTTTCGTCATACGCCAGAAGCTGCCACTGAGTGCACAGAGTACACACCAAGCAAAGCACAAATCAAAACAAAAAGCAAAGCATTCGTCTGATCTCTGTTTACTTACAGAATTTCATTTACATGGAACTGTTAAATCCCACTTGGCGCGGCACAGCCGCAAGCCAATTCTGTTAGCCAGTCAATTCATCTCTTCTTGTTACTTACTCAATGAGTAATATTCTGTTAGCTAAGTGAAAAAAACTGATTTTTGACGATTTCTTTTTTGATCTGAGTGTAAATACTGCTTTAGAAAGAATTTGTGTGATTAACAGACATATTTAAAATTAAATTCACAAGAACTAGAATTTTCCCTTTCAATCTTTGAGACATTTTTAGACCCTGCACTCTAAAAAAGTACAAAAGGGTCTATTAAGTTTGTGCAAATGTGTGTAACAGGCAGAAGGAGGCGTGGCAGACCCCATAAAGTATATATATATTTCTGATCAGCATCAACAGCCGAGTCGATATAGCCGTGTCCGTCTGTCCCTTTTTGTATCACCTAGATCTCAGAGATCATAAGAATATCTTTCGATTTCACTGTGACCGGTTGTATTGTGTTGTGCTCTGTGAAATTTTCATAATTTGTGCGTTTTTGACTTATCAAATTAACATTTGTAATTTTGTGTGTACTATTGCATAAAGTGTTGAGTTGATGTGCGGTGTTGTGGGTTTATTAACAATCATAACATAACTTAAAATTAACAATTAATTTTCGCGGTTGTGAAGTTGTTGTTTGTTAGTTAGAACTTTTTACGCTTTCACTCTCTCGCATTTGGCTCTTGTGAACCACGCTCTTTGCATCTTTTACGCTCTTCAACTATCTTCTCACTCTCTCGCTTTTAGCTCCCTATCCTAATAACTGTACTAGATATTGTGTACTCGTTGTTGTACTTGTTTGCAACTACGCGTACATTTTTAAGTTCAGCTTTAACGTATCAATTTCACTCTCAACTAACGTTCTCCCCTTTCTTTTGCGTTCTTACTCTCTCTCTCTCTTTAGTAGTGTTGTGATTCAAATACCCTTCCGCAGGCTCTGCTCAATTCTTTATAATGCTTGTTTGCTGCATTAAGAACTGCAAATGCAAGCAAAATTCAAATGCTGCATGTTTGCTGGTTGTGTGACAAATTTGTACATGTGAAATGTGCCGGCTTCACGATGAAAATTAGAGATTCTATTGAAAATAACAGCGGACTGAAATGGTCTTGCGAATCTTGTCGTGAAGCTGAGGCGGACATGTCCAGATTTGTTCGGCAAACAAGAGAGAATTTCTGTAGATTGCGAAAGGGTTTTAATATGTTGCAGGAAGAATTTCAGACAATGGAGAAGCAGCTCAGTGCCCTTAAGGTATTGGACGTTTCTCCAAAGTCGCCTATTAATACACCTATGGATGACGTCTCTTCTTTGTCTCCAAGGAATTCTTTCATTTTTACACCTGTCAAACACCCTAACATAGTATCGAACAAGTCTATTTATCCTTCCATTGTAGTTAGTGATGATGATGCCGGTCCATCATCAAATATACTTTTGCCTTCCATATCTAACACATTTCCTCCGCCTTCTTTGCCTGCACGCAAGCCTCTTGTAGGTGTTCCCTTAAGGAAACAGATATTTATCTATAGGTTGCATCCGGATACTTCGATTGATGACGTTAAAGCGTATGTTTCGTCGAAGTTTCCTAGTGCTCTTATAGCTGTAGATAAATTTAAATTTTCTTTTGCTAGAGACATATTATCTTTTAAATTAAATGTGCCGCCGGAATAATTCAGAACAATTTGTTGTACAAATTTTTGGCCAAATGATTTGCTTATCAAAGAGTTACCGTTACCGTTACCAATAAATTTATCTACAGTTGAACCAGTTGATCCATCGAATCTTTCAAAAAACTAAATTTTCCTTTCCTGTTTCCTGTTAGGGTATCAAAATGTTAGAGGCCTTTAATCTAAATAAACTACTCTATATTTAAATAGTATCTCTTTTGATTATAAAATTCTTGCCTTCACTGAAACTTGGTTAAAGCCTGAAATAACTAATTTGTCATTATTTACTAACAAGTACACCACTTATAGATGTGATGTCACGAGTGGGTGGCGGCGTATTAATCGCAGTTGATTCTGACCTTCCGTCGGAATTATTAAGCTGCTTACCTAATGTTGAGTTTGTTGCAATTAAGTTAACTGTTTATCAAACTTCTATTTATATAACCTGCTCCTATATCCCGCCGCAATCGGATCTTTCTGTTTATCTTGAACACTTATCTTATATACGTTTAGTAAACAACATTTGTAATTGTAACAACCGTCTTCTAGACCTAATATTTGTATCTGATCCTTCAGTTTGTGCTGTTAGCAGAATAGATCCGCTCGTGCTTCCCGAAGATTCATTTCACCCTACGTTAGAAATGAACCTTGATCTTCCTGTTCCTGAGCAAACTGTGCTTCCTAAAGTAGCGTCTAAACCTCACTGTTTTAGAAAATCCGTTTTTAACAAATTAAACAATCTCATTATTAATCATGACTGGTCCCAGTTTTTTGTGTTTGGGGGTTGATCGGGGTTTACCCGAGAGCTATCAAGTCTAAAAAATTTAAAATCGCGATATTTTAAAAAATATAAACGTACCGGGAATGATGTCGACTTTTCACGTTATTCTATTGCGAAATGTAATTTTAACTCACTTAACTTGCAACTTTACAACGAATATTTGGGTCGTTGCCGGCTTCAGTTTGCTCAGGACCCTAAACGATTTTATAATTTTGTAAATTCTTAACGTAAATTATCTTTGTTACCTCATTCAGTTTCATATGAAAATACGACGGCAAATAATGATCAGGCTGCAGCCGATTTATTTGCAGAATTTTTTCAATCTACTTACTCTGTTAATTGCTACTCTCCTAGTACATCCTATTCCTATAACTTGCACTAATCTAACTTTATTCCTGAACCCGTGATCAGTGAAGACTCAGTATTATGTGAACTAAATTAAATTAAACCAGTATTCTCCCCAGGCTCCGATGGGTTGCCAGGATGCGTACTTAGGTACTGCGCTGGCTCTTTATATCTACTCTTACATAGACTATTTACTTTATCTGTTGCATCTTGATCATTCCCTTCTGTTTAGAAGGAATCACATATCATTCCGTTACACAAAAGTGGCCCTAAATGTTGCGTTAACAACTATAGGTCAATTTCCAAAATAACTGCTAAACTTAAACTTTTTAAGAAAATTATTACTTCACAACTTACTCATTTTTGTAGATCCATAATTTCACCTTACCAACATGGTTTTGTGAAACATAGATCTACAACCACAAACCTGCTTGAATTTTCCTCTTTAGTGATCAAGGGCTTTAAAAATAAAATGCAGACTGATGTTGTTTATACCGACTTCAGTAAAGCATTTGACTCTGTTAACCACTGTCTTCTAATTAATAAATTTAATTTAATTGGATTTCCATACTAACAGAACTCAAAACGTTGTCTTCAAGTCGGCTATTTCGAGGCCCGTCTTGGTAACGTCTGGTGTTCCTCAGGGTAGTCATCTTGGACCTCTGCTTTTTAACCACTTTATATACGATCTTCCTTCTATTATTCTACACTCTAACATTTTAATGTACATATGCTGATGATGTAAAGTTGTGTCTGTCATTTACGAATAGTTCCTACTCTGATTTACTGCAAGCAGATCTTGCACGCTTTTATAAATGGTGAAAATTTAATTTACTAAATCTTAACTGTCCGAAATGCAAGGTTATCATCAATTATACTCTTGATTTGGTACCCCTTACTAGAGCAAATGAAGTAAATGATCTTGGTATTCTCCTCGACCATAGACTGAAGTTTGATACACATCTTGCTTTAACGGTCAGTAGGGCGACTCAAGTTCTAGGGTTCATCAAACGATGGGCAAAGGAATTTGATGACCCTTATACAACAAAATTACTTTATGTATCTCTTGTTCGTCCGATTCTAGAATATGGTTCGTGTGTTTGGTCTCCACAATAACCACCAGGATCGTATTGAATCTGTCCAAAAAAATTTCTATTATTTGCTTTACGTGGTTTTAACTGGGTTTCAGGCTTTAATTTACCCCCGTACACCAGTAGACTTCTTTAAAATAATCTACCCACTTTAACTAACCGTCGTATTATGCTTGGCGTCATGTTTTTTGTTAAATTAGTTGCTGGCGAAATTGATTCTTCTTATTTATTGAGTCCAATTAATTTCTCAGTTCCTGCCAGGTCTACCCGTAATTATGTACCACTATCCCTTAATCTTTGTACTAATAACTATTCCCTGCTCTGTACGGATTATAATAGACTTTATAATGTCTTCAATGCAGATGCATCAATTTTTACTATTAGAACATCTATCTTATTCTCTCTAACTCCTAATAATACCTAACGCTAACATCATATCAGACCTGATTGGGCTTTTCTTGGGATTTCCCAATATATATATATATATATGTAAGTCGTGCCTTTTGGGGACGTATTTTAGATCTTACCAACATTTTAGGGACATTTCGACGTTTTGAGGACAGTCCTCAAAATTTTCAGAGACGTAACAGTTTAATTGAGGACACTTTCCACATTGGGCATTTTAATGCCTTTACGGCAAACAAACCATATTTTATTCATAGAATGTCTTTAATCAAAAAAGATTAGACCCCTTTTACTATAGTGACAGTAACTAGTTTTATGCTATTTACATTAAATATAATTCGTCATTTTATTCATCGTACTTTTCAAGGACATCCAATTAATATACAATTTATTATTAAACAAGTGAATGGGAAATACATTTTGATAATGTTTTGTATAGATTAAACTTTTCTTTTTCAAAATTAAGTGTTTTTAATATATTAAAATTTCATTAAACGTATTTAAACCAATTTTTAATATATATCATTTCATCGATGTGGCAACTCTTCGATATGGAATGATGGAATGGAGAGCTATTAAGAAACGTTTAATTTGAGGACTCTATAAAATAGTGTTCCAGGGACAAACTGTATATTATATATATATATATATGTATTTGTATAAATATAAATTTTGAGGACAATGAAACAATAGAATGAAACAGTTTCAATGGAGATTATATTTTGAGGTCGTCAAAACAAAGCTAAGAAATATTAATTACTTGTAATGGATTATAAACTATCTAAATCTTTTGTAAGTAATAAAAGAAAATGCAGTAAGCTACAGTGGAGCAAGCTCGACAGTAGGAGACCCAGTACTTTTTGAGTGAAAAGCATTCACTATAGATTGTTCTTCAATGTTGCGTACCACTCAATAGATTGCGCCACTGGGAAGACATAGAGGTCGCTAGCGTGTCTTCTTCTTCCTTTTGCCCGTAACATTGTTAGTTCAATAACTTCCGCTCTTATTATCCGATTTCATTGAATTCATTTGCAGGACAGGTTTGGACTATAGTGTTTATCTTATGTAAAAATGCAGTAAGCTACAGTGGAGCAAGCTCGACAGTAGGAGACCCAGTACTTTTTGAGAGCAAAGCGTCCACTATAGATTGTTCTTCAATGTTCCCTACCATACAGTAGATGGCGCCACTACGAAATAAGTTAATTAACACAGAGGTCGTTAGCGTCTCTTCTTCTTCCTTTTGCCCGTAACATTGTTAGTTGAATAACTTCCGCGTTTATCATCCGATTGGAATGAAATTTTCTAGACAGGTTTGGATAATAGTGTATATTATATGTACCAAAAATCAAGGGGCTAGCATTAAAGGGGCTTTTGTAATTCGACTTCGAAATTTTGTATTTCAATTTCCAGGGGCGGAGGGGGCGTGGCAAAAATCTAAAACAAACTTGATCAATGGGAGATATAGATGAACCTACATGCCAATTTTGGTGTCTCTAGCTCTTATAGTCTCTGAGATCTAGGCGACACAAAAAGGGACAGACGGACAGACGGACAGACAGACGGACATAGCTATATCGACTCGGCTGTTGATGCTGATCAAGAATATATATACTTTATGGGGTCTGCCACGCCTCCTTCTGCCTGTTACGCACATTTTTTTGGACAAACTTAATAGACCCATTTGTACTTTTTCAAAGTACTGGGTCTAAAAATACAAGGCGCTAGCATAAAGGTGCTCCTGCAATTCGTCTTCGAAATTTTGTATTTCAATTTTCGGGGGCGGAGAGGGGCGTGGCAAAAATCTAAAACGAACTCGATCAATAGGAGATACAGATGTACCTACATGCCAAATTTGGTGTCTCTAGCTCTTATGGTCTCTGAGATCTAGGCGACACAAAAAGGGACAGACGGACAGACGGACAGACAGACAGACGGACAGACAGACAGACGGACATGGCTATATCGGCTCGGCTGATGAAGCTGATCAAGAATATATATACTTTATGGGGTCTGCCACGCCTCCTTCTGCCTGTTACGCACATTTGCACAAACGTAATAGACCCATTTGTACTTTTTCAAAGTACTGGGTCTAACAAGTAATTAGCTTCAATCATTTATTGATAAATATAAGAATTTTCAGTTTTCATTATATTTTCATTTTATCACTTATAATAAAGCTCAAAACTTAAAAAATTAAATTTCAGTAGTATGGGAAATCACAAATATAATAGTTACTTAAGACAGTTTAATATTCAGGCTTAGCCAACATGACGCAGTGGGTTAAAGGTAAGCAAATAAATCGAATCAGTCTAATATATGTATGCTCATTAAAATCTGCAGTAAGAATATAATGAGTATATATTAGATTGTTTGACTTTATTAGCTTACCGTCGATTCACAGCTTTATGTTAGATTGCCTTAATGCCAAATCGTTTAGGGTAACTATTATACTATATGAATGTGATCGAACTTATGGGCTACCATAATTGTGATATTCAGATACTGAAGTATTTTGTTTATGTTAATCGCAGAAAATTGTATCAAATCTTTTTTAATATATATGATTGCATTTCAAATATTTCGCAGACAACTAAGGTTTACAACTATATGTGCGTTTACATAAATAATAATTAATTTTTAAAAAATTTAGCATTCAGGTTAAACCAACATCAAGCTGTGGATTAAAGGTAAGTAAATAAAGTCAAATAATCTAAAAAATATTCATTATTCTCTGCGGTATATGGTTAATTAAGGAAGGAATTATAGTTACTTAATGTACAGTTTTCAAATATTTTTTCAAATATATTTTTATTATACATATATGAAAGCGATCGAACTTATGTGCTAACATAATTTGTATATTCAGATACTGAACTAGTTTGTTCATGTCAATCGCAAACAATTTAATTAACTCTTTTTAAGTCTAAATGATTGAACTTCAAATATTTTTCAAAAGCATAGGTTCACCACAATATGTGCGATAACATAAATTATAAATAACAAACTTAATTTTAGCATTCAGGTTGAACTAACATAAAGCTGTGGATTCAAGGTAAGTATATAAAATCAAACAATCAAATATATATTCATTATATTCTGCGGAATAGTTAATTGAAGAAAGTTGTAATCTATTTCGATTTGCGGCTTTCGGCCTTACGCTGGTTATCCAACCAACTTTTTATTTGTGCAGGGGTGCGCTCCTTTAGAAACTGAGACTGTTGTATTATTTTGCGGCATTCCGCAAGGGACGGTAGCTTCGAAATAGTTTTGAAGTCCCCAAAAATGTTGGAAAGTTCCCGTTTTTCTTCAACAGTCCAACGTACACGATGTGGCTTTTTTACTAGGCCTGCTGCAAATAAATATATTGTGTTGTACCTCAACATTAATTAACATTTGTGATGAACTTACTGCTTTGGCTATGACATAAGTTTTGAAGTGAATTTTCCAAATCTTCCTTGTCTGATTCCTCGACCTGGGCTTCTGTATCGATATCCGGATAATCATCTATTTTGGGATTATAGGATGGATCACAAAAGGAGTCGTCAGAAAATGGGTCGAGTGAACATTTTGTTCTTACGGGGTCTAGTAAGCATTCATTTAATTAATTGCTCTTTTATTGTCGATTTATTATTCAATGTACCCGTGGATATCTGGTGGTCGCTAATAATGTCTTCTGTGGTTAGGAGGAAGTCTTCTAAAATTGGTTTGAATATATATATAACACATATGCAGAGATCAATTAATAAGAGTACACATCTAACAATTTAAGTGGATATACAAAATTTGTTTATAATTTTATTTTTACTTAGACCCTTGTTGAGTTTTTCACATTTGACGTTCAGCAATGATTCATCATCTTCAAAATAATTTATGTAAGTAGTTTGAAGAAAAGCAGTAAGAGGCATTAATTTTCTACAAGTTCTCGAAATTTAATTAAAGCAAATTATCTCACCTCCGTGCTCGAGCACATCAGCTTTATACCGGCCGCTGTTGAGCTTAGCGAAACACTTGTTTCCCTTTATATTCGAAACCTTGGCCTCTGGCAGTACATAATATTCACCGCAATACACTAGATAAAACATTTTATCTAAATAAATATGCAGAAATGAAACAGAAGTTGTAATTATTTTGAGCCTTTACATTTATAGGCAACTATCTTAGAATTAAATAAATGTGCGATCTAATAATTATATTTTTTTAAACGTTTTATGAATATACAACCCAGAATACAGCAGTTAAATAAATTAGCGAAACTCTTTACTGAAAGAAAAATAGCGATTGATATAACAATAACGGCAGCGATGAGTTGACTTATTTTTTTTTGCAAATAAAACATATATACATACATAAGTACAAATATGTATGTCACTGAAAATATTATGCCGTTAATTTTAATACATAAGTTTCATAATTATAATCTATTATCCCCAAAATACTTGGCTATTTACTGATCAAAGACTTAAATGTTTACTGGAGATAGTGGCAATTGATGATATTTTCTCATGTCATCCGTATATGCAGAGAGAAATTTAAAATTTATTTTGTACATACATAAGTATGGGCATAAATAAGTATATTATTTGCATCAACGGTTATTTATAATATATATCCCAACACTGTTAACTAACAATATTTATACTAACAATGTTACGGTCAAAAGGAAGAAGAAGAGACGCTAGCGGCCTCTATGTTTATCAAGTGGCGCCATCTATTGATGGTACGCAACATTGAAGAACAATCTTTAGTGAACGCTTTGCACTCAAAAAGTACTGGGTCTCCTACTGTCGAGCTTGCTCCACTGTAGCTTACTGCATTTTTTCACATACACTTCATATTATTTTTCTCCACGAATCATATGTATTAAAATTAAAATTAATTATACCCAAAATGCTTATCTATTTACTGATCAAAGACTCTAAAGATCACTGGAAATTGTGGCAAATGATGTTTGTAATTTGCGCGACGATTTTTTCACGTCATCCTTAGAGGTATTCCGTTTATGTAGAACGCAACTGAAAATCACCTGTACATACATATGTATGTGCATATATTATTTGCAACAATTATTATTTAAAATATTTATCGAAACCATGTCGCAACTTTCAATAGTTATTTTAAACAGTATCACATTCTTTTTTAAGCAAAACACAATACACTTACATATGTATGTACATATATAAGTATGTAAAGAAAATGCCGTTACTTCTGTTATGGTAGCCCCTGGGTATCGAGATATCGATAGCAGCTCAGCTGTTGTTAGCGCCACCTAACGTCATAGAGCGCGTGACAACAACAACAGAGCAACAGCTGAGCCAATCAGCGACTACCAAAACTACTCAAATTAAGAAAAGGAGAGGATCAGGGAATCGAAGATTAGGAAGATTAGGAAAATAGGCAGGAGAAAATATGTAGAAGGTTAGGTTTGTCAGTCAAGATATACACGTGAATTGCTGCGAGTGCGTGCGCTGCTGACAAGCTGAAAATTATAACCCTTGCTTTCTTGTATATGCGTTTGCCATACTTGCGCACTGCAAGTTTAATTTATTAAAGTCCGCGTGCACCATAAGCATACATAATCACTTAAAATCAGCGCGCAATCCACGCAGCAGCAGAACAAGTTGTGGGGAATCAGCGGAGCCCACATAACGTATTTTGGCCAGCAGCCGCGCAAGGCACAGCAGCGCGCCCTTAACAGCGCAACAGCAAAGACGGACAGACACTCACAGGAGCCAAAGCCAAGCCGTGAGTTCGTCCCTGTATATAACGTGGTGCATGTCCATGCCCTTAGCACCACATTGTACATGCCCTTGTGACGGCGCCGCAGTGAGGCATTAGCAACGCCAGCATTGTGCACTCCAGCCGTTATGCCCGCCCAGCTTTTCTTAGAACAACTGTCTAACACGGCCGAATACGTCCTTTAGGGCATAGCTGCAACAGTCAGCTTACCCAGGCACCGCCAACAATCCGTGCCACTTTTCTTCAACTGTCGAACGTCAACCAGCAGGCGCAGCCAGCAGCGCATACTGTCCCTTTTTATCTGGCGCAGCCAGCAGCGCATCTTGTCCATAACAAGAAGACGCCAGCCGTGAGCAGCTTGCATTCCTGTACCGCAGCTGCTACTACCTTTGGAGGAGTCGATATATATATATGTATATATCTTTATATTTACCTGCAAATTAGCATAGAATAGTTGAATTTCAATGTCATAGAATAAAATTTGTACATGCATTTGTGTGTGTATTTACCAGTTTATGTACATGTCCTAATCTCCTGGTTATAGAAAATCCGTCCACAGTCCCTTGCGACCCCAAGAGAGATCTGTTAGGGTTAGGGAATCCTGTGTTGTCTTCAAAAGGTATAAAACTAATTATGTACATATAAATTACACAAGACATAAACTTGAACGTCCACGACACACACATACATACATTTGAATTCAGACATAAATTGTCTGCCATAATTATAGAAGTAATAAATAAAACACTATTATTTATATTTCTCATATTATTATTTATTACATCAAAGTATTTATTCTACTTATTCTAATTTATATACTAATTTGCATTTAATATCCATTTGTTTACCTTTTTGTTCTCGCGCCCATCTGATCAAGGGTTGCCAGACTGATGGTTATAGTATAAAATTGTTAGTGAGTTTCGTGTCGATATATATTGTTAGAAAATATCGTTTATAATAAATGCTGCAATTAAATACTGAGGCACGAGAAGTAAAATAATAAAATTAAATACAATGTTAAATCACTAATCAATGAATACATAGATGTGTCAAACAGCGATTTTCGTGTTACGCTTTTTTTGCTGATCATGGGTCCCAGATCTTCGGCAAATTTTACGAAGCTTGTAGGTCCAAGCCGAGCGATCAACGAACATAGCAGACATTGCCGAGCAGAGAGAAACGATTTACGACTTGATTGCAATAGTATCGTATCGACCTTACAGCAGAAGAGTAGTCTCTGTGTCGCTTGCTCTCTCATGTTTTTTTTGCGGACAGACAAAATGCGCATGTATTTGGGGGTGGGTTTTTATGAAAACTGGCTACAGCGCGTTGCGTCGATCCGTAGTGAGGTTCATTTAAGAAATCTATGAAGCACATAGATTTTGATGGCGCACAGTGGTTCGCTGTGACTCTTTTCTGTACAAAAATAATGTCTTCTGACCCTAACAGAATTTTTTAAATTTTAAAAATCAATTATCAGTTAATTTGTGCATCTTTAATATGAGTGAACATGACTTTTTGTCAATAATTGCTTATAGTTGAATTTGTTTTAATGGTAGCTTTTATATTATAAATGCTTTGCTTAATATGCATGATATTCGTCAAATATTTTTAAAATATATACATATGTTTTTGTATTCGAATACACAAAAATATATATGCATTAATTTAAATATGTTATCTATACATACACATTAGAAAGCATATTTTGTCGATCAGAAATATTAAAATCAGAAGACAAATTTTTTTGTACAGAAAAGAGTCACAGCGAACCACTGTGCGCCATCAAAATCTATGTGCTTCATAGATTTCTTAAATGAACCTCACTACGGATCGACGCAACGCGCTGTAGCCAGTTTTCATAAAAACCCACCCCCAAATACATGCGCATTTTGTCTGTCCGCAAAAAAAAACATGAGAGAGCAAGCGACACAGAGACTACTCTTCTGCTGTAAGGTCGATACGATACTGATGCAATCAAGTCGTAAATCGTTTCTCTCTGCTCGGCAATGTCTGCTATGTTCGTTGATCGCTCGGGTGGGACCTACAGCTTCGTGAAATTTGCCGAAGATCTGGGACCTATGATCAGCAAAAAAAAGCGTAACACGAAAATCGCTGTTTGACACATATATGTATTCATTGGTTAGTGGTTAAATAATAAGTATAGTAAAACTAATTAAAATTGTTAAACTTAAAATTGAAACAAATATGATTTGCTAATTATTTATTTAGGGTGAGATGGGTATGTGGTGAGGTTGGGTAAAGTCTGGATTAGGGAGTCGGCACAAACCATCGCAGCCGACTATAGGATGGGAGGGCGTCGTAAGATGGAATAACATCTGTCCATCTAATCCTTGTAAGCAATTTGTCCGCAGAGGCGTTATGAGACCGAAGTCCGAATATGTGTTTCCGAAAGTAAAAATATAAATAATTTTGTTAACCCGACTCGCCCAGTATCGAGGTCGTACTCATCCCTGAGTAATACCGGTAGCTAGCCGGCAAATCGATACTTGGCTACGACCGATTAGTCGGATCATAACAAGTGGCGCCCAATGGGAAATTATTAGGAGAGTAGGATTCCGTCTGGAGCAGGCGGTGTTTTTTTTTATATAAATTGAAATAGAAATGTCGCTATTCTCGCCCAGCGCATATTGAACACTCAGCTTTGATTGGACCGCGGGGAGGACCTTAAAGCCTCACCTGTTGCTGCCACGGTTGGGCTGTCCAGTACTGCGTTTGGGTGTGGAGATATCGACCACTAGTAGTCAGGCCTAGGGGCTGGACCCAGAAAGGAACCACGATGTCCAAATCTGTGTTGCCGTCTCTAGACCGGATGAAGTTCATTTTTTTTAATAATTCCCCTTTAAATAGAAGCAGGGTAGGGAATGCTGTTCATGGCCAGGACTGTGGTCCGCGCAGGTGGATTTACATGCCACTGCGTTTGTTGTCCAGTCCTGTCAGCGTCTAGTATCGCTACCAATCCATAGTCAAAAACCGTTCTGTGTATTAGGAGAGTGGGGGCAAGCAGGAGCGACCGACGACCGATAAGTACCCATACCCCCACTTATTCATCTCACCCAGTTTTTGAAATTTTTGTCTTCTTGGTCTTAATAATTTGCAGTGTTTATTATTATTTAGCAGTTCCGTTCGAGATAGTGTCCTGGCAAGTGTTAGTACAATAATACTTGGTTCTTTTTTTTAGGATTCTATTTGGGTGATTTTTCTAAGTTTGGAGCACTAAATAGTAAGGTTATTTTTTAGAATTATTTTCATAGTTTTATATAAGTTTCTTATATAAATATTTATAGAAGGTATAATTTAAATAGCTTGTCCATTTTGGTATATTTTTTATTGTATTTATGTTAAATGTTAGCAAATAATTACAATAGAAAATATTAAATGGTAAGACAGAGTACGAGTAAAAAAAGAAATATAAAAAGATTGACTAATAAATATAGGGAAGTTCAGCAATTGGTGCAGCGTGGTAGGGGCATGAGTTTCGCCGATAAAAGCCGACAGTCGGTAGATCGGAAGACTAGGCGTAATCTCGACTTTATTCGGAATAGAGGGGTGGAGGAAATGGGTCCCACGACGCGAGCTAACGCCAATAAGCCCGACGCTGATCCAGGGTCAGGACGGCACACTCCGTCGTTAATGGCATTGGACGAGTCGATCCAGGGCGCAGTTGGAGGGGCACAGCAGAAGGCAGGCGCCATCCCAAAGCAGCGATACTCCGAATTGCCAAACCGAAACACTTCGAACGAGATCCCGAGCGAAATCCAATCGGCGATCAATGTGGCACTTCTCCAGGCCCAGGAGACCTATAGAACGGTAATGTCCACCCAGCTGACGGAATTTCAGGCCGAAATCCGCCGCGAGATGATGGAGTTCATGTTTAAGATCCAGGGAGTGGTGAGAGGCGTACAACAAACGAACAAGGCGCCAGTGGAGCCGCCGCAGATCCCGATCTCAACGGCCGCATTCCCCGCATCAGTGCCTGAGCCGGTTGTATCCCATCCTGGCCGTTGGATTGACAACAGGGAATTGGAGGCACAACAGAGAGCTGAGGTCGAGTCCCATGGACGGCCGTACGAGGACAAGCGGAGGAGGAACGAGGCCAGATACCCTGAACATCACTCGGCAGGACGGTCAGATTACGTCCAGGTTCGCCGCTGGGGACTCACGTTTGATGGCGGCCCTAAAAAGATGCCTGTAAAGGAGTTCATATTTCGAGTGGAACATATGCAGGATGCTTACCAATTGCCCTGGGCGGAGGTTATCCGGGATTTCCACCTACTAGTGGACGGACGGGCCAAGGATTGGTTTTGGATGCAGGCGAGATCCGGGGAGGCGATGAATTGGCCCAACCTTCGTTACTCCCTTGAGAAACATTTCCAGACACGAAGGACCAGGTTCGAGCAGGAACAAGAGCTCCGAGAGCGTCGGCAGCGATCCGGAGAGAGCATCGACGATTATCTGATGAAGATGTTAGCTCTCAGATCCCGACTGGAGAACCATTTCTCGGATCATGACTTAATCAAAGTTGTGAAGGTCAACATCAGGGACAGCATCTCACGCGTGATATACCCGATGTTCATCACCAGCTGGGAGATGCTACGGGACGAATGTCATGACGCCGAGAAGTGGGTGACCAACCGATGGAGTCGACCGCCAGCTGGTCCGCCGCCGATGAGACCTTTCAGAGAGCGTCACCAGGTCCAAGAGGTGTGTGCTCCAGAGCCAGAGGAAGAACCACCCGAGCCACCAGCCGAAGCCGTGGAGGCTTTGTATCGGCCGCGTCAAAGCGGCGGAGAGAGGGCGTGTTGGAACTGTGGTGAGCAAGGACACACTTTCTGGGACTGTGAGTCGCTGGTGCGCAAAATCTTTTGCTACCGGTGTGGATTGCCTGATGTGGTGGTGACCAAGTGCCCGAAATGCCAGGCGGGAAACAGTCGCCAGGGCAGGACGCAAGCGGAGGAGTCATGTCCTGTGGTCCCGACTCCGAAGTAGAGCCGGCCTCCCGTTGCATGTTAGCAGTAGATTCTAAGGTTAAGGATAATAATTTAGTAAAAGTAAAAATAGTTAAAGGAAACAACACACAATTACGTAAGCCCAGGTGGTCCGCTCGGTTTCCTCTATCAGTCCGCAAAGCAGCCTATGAAGAAGCCCGCGCACGGATATTTCAGCAGGGGTCTACGGTAAAGCATAAGCCAACAGCTATAACGCCACGTGTACAGCGAGCCAGGTCGCGTTATAAGGAGAGAAGTCTAGAGCGCCGACGTGTGTGTGCATCTGTCCGGATGGTGGTGAGTGGCGACAAGCGCGCTTACGCTGAAGTCCAGCTGCAAGGACGTCCAGTGGAGGGTCTGTTAGACACCGGAGCATCTGTGAGTCTGCTAGGGGCTGGCGGCCCGGAGTTGATACAGCAACTCGGATTGAGGATGACTCCATCGACAACCACCGTACAAGCAGCCGGAGGCACGAGGCACAAAATCATCGGCAAAGTAGACGTCATGGCGGAGTACGCGCACACGGAACGTCGCTCACGCTATATGTGTGTCCTTCACTGCAGCTGCCCCTGTATTTGGGCATCGATTTCTGGCGAAAGTTCAAGCTCGCACCACACATCGTAGGAGTCGAGGCATTGGACCAAGTGGAGTCCGAGTTCATGACGAAGAGTGAACCTGTCGAGCCGCACATCCTGGACGAGTCCCAGCAGAGGAAAGTAGACGCGGTGATGCATCAGTTCCGGTCTTACGAGCGCGAAGGCTTAGGAAAAACATCGATGGAGCAGCACACCATCCAGCTGGTAGCTGGAGCCGTGCCCGTAAAGGAGCGCTTCTACCCAGCTTCTCCGGCGGTGCAGCAGTTGCTTTTTGCAGAAGTGGATGAAATGCTGCGACTCGGGGTGATAGAACCCAGCGAGAGTCCGTGGAGTAACCGGATAACCTTGGTGCGGAAACCTGGGAAAAATCGGCTTTGTTTAGACGCTCGAAAGCTGAATGCTGTCACTATAAAGGATGCTTACCCGCTGCAAAACATCGAGTCCATATTAAGCCGAGTAGACGACACCGTGTATATAAGCAGCGTCGATTTGAAGCATGCATTCTGGCAGATAGAACTCGAGCCGAAGAGTCGGGAGTACACGGCGTTTACAATTCCAGGTTGACCTCTTTATCAGTTTCGGATGATGCTGTTTGATTTGTGCAACGCGGCGCAGAGATTGTGTCGCCTGATGGACCGCGTGATACCCCAGAGGCTGAGGAACAAGGTCTTTGTGTACTTGGATGATCTGCTGGTGATATCCAAAACCTTCGAGGAGCACATGGAGTTGGTGGCAGAAGTGGCAAAATGCCTGAGTTCGGCCAATTTAACAATTGGGTTGAAAAAGTCTCAGTTTTGTTTTAAATATCTGAGGTACCTGGGATACATCATCGGCGGTGGGTCGTTACGGACGGATCCGGAGAAGGTGCAGGCGATCTTCCAGATTCCAGTACCAAAGAGTGGGAGACAGTTAAGGAGTTTCCTGGGCACAGCCGGCTGGTACCGAAGATTCATTCGAGACTTCTCTGGACTATCTGCACCCCTGACGGATTGCTTGAAGGAGAAAGCCCGGTTCAAGATGACAGATGAGGCAGTCGCGGCATTCCATGCGCTTAAGAATTCCCTGACCTGTGCGCCGGTGATGGTGCATCCAGATTTCCAGCAGCCGTACTTCATCCAGTGCGATGCGAGCCATGTAGGGATCGGGGCGGTGTTATTTCAAAGGGATGAGGAAGGATCCGACAGGCCAATAGCTTTCTTTTCAGCGAAGCTTCGAGGTGCGCAGTTGAATTACAGCGTCACCGAGAAGGAGTGCTTAGCAGCAAGGCCGTTGAGAGGTTTCGACCCTACGTGGAAATGATGCCATTCACCATCATCACGGATCATGCCAGTATGCAGTGGCTGATGACACTGAAGGATTTGAGTGGGCGGTTGGCTAGATGGTCCTTGGCTTTGCAATCCTTTCAGTTCAGCGTGGAGCACCGAAAAGGGAAGGACAACGTCGTAGCCGATATGCTGTCTCGACCGTTTGAGCTGGATGAGCTCAATCTCTTTGATTTTGAGACGACGGCTTTTGAGAGCGACGAATACCTGGATCGGCTGAAAGTAGTGCAGGAGCAGCAGGAACGTTTCCCAGACTTGCGGGTCGAGGAAGGACTCCTGTTTAAACGTATGCAGTTTGCACGTGAAGACAGCGAGGAATTCCAGTGGAAGTTGTGGATTCCAGAGGCCATCGCGAGTACTCTCATTCAGCAGGCACACGAAGGAGAAAACCGGATGCATGGAGGGGTAGCCAAAACGCTAGCACGGCTGCGGCAGCTTTATTACTGGCCGAGGATGACATTGCAAGTGAGGGAGTATGTATTGGGATGCGACACGTGCAAGGAGACGAAGCACACTACCCAAATAACCAGGCCTCCGATGGGTAAAGAAGTGGTCACTCACCGTCCTATGCAGAAGGTGTATCTGGATTTCCTGGGCAAGTATCCGAGGTCTCGTCGTGGCAATGCATATATACTCATTGCACTTGACCATCTTACCAAGTACGTTTGGCTCAGAGCGATCCCCAAGGCGACGGCGTTAGCAACTGTGAAGATACTAAAGGATGATATATTTTCACAGTTTGGAGTACCGGAGGTGATACATACCGACAACGGGAAACAATTCACGTCGAAGAAGTTTGGAGCCTTGATGCAGAACCATGGGATAGAGCATCTTAAGACTGCTAATTATTCTCCACAGGCGAACGCCTCAGAGCGTGTTAACCAGTCAGTGCTGGTAGCGATCCGCACGCATGTGACCGAGGACCAGACGACGTGGGACGAAAGGCTGGCCGAAATTCAGACGGCGTTATGCAGGGCAGTCCATGTAAGCACAGGAGTGTCGCCGTACTTTGCCATGTTCGGACAGAATATGTTCATGAACGGCAGCGACTACTCACTGGCGAGGAAGCTTGGTGCACTGGAGGACGTGGTGATAGCACCATTAGCACGCTCAGAGAGGCAGCAGTTGTATCGAGCGCGGATACAGGAGACGCTGCACAAGGCCTACGAAACGGCGGAAAATCGGTACAATTTGAAGGCACGCGATATTAAGTACGTACCTGGACAAGAGGTCTTTAAGCGAAACTTCGTACTAAGCGACTTCAGCCGAAATATCAACGCGAAGTTCTGCAGGAAGTACGTGAAATGCCGAATTTTAAGGCCTATTGGGAAGAGCCTCTACGAATTGGAGACGTTGCAAGGCAGTTCACTTGGGATCTTCCACGCTAAGGATCTGAAGCAGTGAAGAAAAGGAGTCAGAATAGCCCGGCTAGCTCAGTCGGTAGAGCATGAGACTCTTGATCTCAGGGTGTGGGCGGTGGCCTACGTTGGCGCCGAGGTACACAGGACGTCCATCTCTCTATCCCCCCCCCCCGGTGACGGTGTGGTGTTATGGTAGCCCCTGGGTATCGAGATATCGATAGCAGCTCAGCTGTTGTTAGCGCCACCTAACGTCATAAAGCGCGTGACAACAACAACAGAGCAACAGCTGAGCCAATCAGCGACTACCAAAACTGCTCAAATTAAGAAAAGGAGAGGATCAGGGAATCGATGATTAGGAAGATTAAGAAAATAGGCAGGAGAAAATATGTAGGCAGGTTAGGTTTTCAGTCAAGATATCCACGTGAATTGCTGCGAGTGCGTGCGCTGCTGACAAGCAGAAATTGCAACCCTTGCTTTCTTGTACGTGCGTTTTGCCATACTTGCACACTGCAAGTTAAATTTATTAAAGTCCGCGTGCACCATAAACATATATAATCACTTAAAATCAACGCGCAATCCACGCAGCAGCTGGACAAATTGTGTGGAATCGGCGGAGCCCACACACCGTATCTTGGCCGGCAGCCGCGCAAGGCACAGCAGCTAGCCCTTAACAGCGCAGCAGCAAAAACAGACAGACACTCACAGGAGCCAAAGCCAAGCCGTGAGTTCGTCCCTATATATAACGTGGTGCATGTCCATGCCCTTAGCACCACGTTATACATGCCCTTGTGACGGCGCCGCAGTGAGGCATTAGCAACGCCAGCAGTGTGCCCTCCAGCCGTTATGCCCGCCCAGCTTTTGGTAGAACAGCTGTCTAACACGGCCGAATACGTCCCTTAGGGCATAGCTGCAACAGTCACCTTACCCAGGCACCGCAAGCAATCCGTGCCACTTTTCTTCAACTGTCGAACGTCAACCAGCAGGCGCAGCCAGCAGCGCATACTGTCCCTTTTTATCTGGCGCAGCCAGCAGCGCATCTTGTCCATAACAAGAAGACGCCAGCCGTGAGCAGCTTGCATTCCTGTCCCGCAGCTGCTACTACTTTGGAGGAGTCGATATATATATATGTATATATCTTTATATTTACCTGCAAATTAGCATAGAATAGTTGAATTTCAATGTCATAGAATAAAATTTGTACATGCATTTGTGTGTGTGTATTTACCAGTTTATGTACATGTCCTAATCTCCAGTTTATTGAAAATCCGTCCACAATCCCTTGCGACCCCAAGAGAGCTCTGTTAGGGTTAGGGAATCCTGTGTTGTCTTGAAAAGGTATAAAACTAATTATATACATATAAATTACACAAGACATAAACTTGAACGTCCACGACACACACATACATACATTTGAATTCATACATAAATTGTCTGCCATAATTATAGAAGTAATAAATAAAACACTATTATTTATATTTCTCATATTATTATTTATTACATCAAATTATTTATTCTACTTATTCTATTTTATATACTAATTTGCATTTAATATTCATTTGTTTACCTTTTTTGATCTCGCGCCCATCTGATCAAGGGTTGCCAGACTGATGGTTTTAGTATAAAATTGTTAGTGAGTTTCGTGTCGATATATATTGTTAGAAAATATCGTTTATAATAAATGCTGCAATTAAATACGGAGGCACGAGACATAAAATAATAAAATTAAATACAATGTTAAATAATAAGTATAGTAAAACTAATTAAAATTGTTAAACTTAAAATTGAAACAAATATGATTTACTAAATTATTTATTTAGGGTGAGATGGGTATGTGGTGAGGTTGGGTAAAGTCTGGATTAGGGAGTCGGCACAAACCATCGCAGCCGACTATAGGATGGGAGGGCGTCGTAAGATGGAATAACATCTGTCCATCTAATCCTTGTCAGCAACTTGTCCGAAGAGGCGTTATGAGACCGAAGTCCGAAAATGTGTTTCCGAAAGTAAAAATATAAATAATTTTGTTAACCCGACTCGCCCAGTATCGAGGTCGTACTCATCCCTGAGTAATACCGATAGCTAGCCGGCAAATCGATACTTGGAAAATGGAAAATTATTAGGAGAGTAGGATTCCGTCTGAAGCAGGGGGTGTTTTTTTTTTATAAATTGAAATAGAAATGTCGCTATTCTCGCCCAGCGCACATTGAACACTCAGCTTTGATTGGCCCGCGGGGAGGACCTTAAAGCCTCACCTGTTGCTGCCACGGTTGGGCTGTCCAGTACTGCGTTTGGGTGTGGAGATATCGACCACTAGTAGTCAGGCCTAGGGGCTGGACCCAGAAAGGAACCACGATGTCCAAATCTGCGTTGCCGTCTCTAGACCGGATGAAGTTCATTTTTTTTAATAATTCCCCTTTAAATAGAAGCAAGGTAGGGAATGCTGCTCATGGCAAGGACTGTGGTCCGCGCAGGTGGATTTACATGCCACTGCGTTTGTTGTCCAGTCCTGTCAGCGTCTAGTATCGCTACCAATCCGTAGTCAAAAACCGTTCTGTGTATTAGGAGAGTGCGGGCAAGCAGGAGCGACCGACGACCGATAAGTACCCATACCCCCACATATTCATCTCACCCAGTTTTTGAAATTTTTGTCTTCTTGGTCTTAATAATTTGCAGTGTTTATTATTATTTAGCAGTTCCGTTCGAGATAGTGTCCTGGCAAGTGTTAGTACAATAATACTTGGTTCTTTTTTTTAGGATTCTATTTGGGTGATTTTTCTAAGTTTGGAGCACTAAATAGTAAGGTTATTTTTAGAATTATTTTCATAGTTTTATATAAGTTTCTTATATAAATATTTATAGAAGGTATAATTTAAATAGCTTGTCCATTTTGGTATATTATTTATTGTATTTATGTTAAATGTTAGCAAATAATTACAATAGAAAATATTAAATGGTAAGACAGAGTACGAGTAAAAAAGAAATATAAAAAGATTGACTAATAAATATAGGGAAGTTCAGCAATTGGTGCAGCGTGGTAGGGGCATGAGTTTCGCCGATAAAAGCCGACAGTCGGTAGATCGGAAGACTAGGCGTAATCTCGACTTCATTCGGAATAGAGGGGTGGAGGAAATGGGTCCCACGACGCGAGCTAACGCCAATAAGCCCGACGCTGATCCAGGGTCAGGACGGCACACTCCGTCGTTAATGGCATTGGACGAGTCGATCCAGGGCGCAGTTGGAGGGGCACAGCAGAAGGCAGGCGCCATCCCAAAGCAGCGATACTCCGAATTGCCAAACCGAAACACTTCGAACGAGATCCCGAGCGAGATCCAATCGGCGATCAATGTGGCACTTCTCCAGGCCCAGGAGACCTATAGAACGGTGATGTCCACCCAGCTGACGGAATTTCAGGCCGAAATCCGCCGCGAGATGATGGAGTTCATGTTTGAGATCCAGGGAGTGGTGAGAGGCGTACAACAAACGAACAAGGCGCCAGTGGAGCCGCCGCAGATCCCGATCTCAACGGCCGCATTCCCCGCATCAGTGCCTGAGCCGGTTGTATCCCATCCTGGCCGTTGGATTGACAACAGGGAATTGGAGGCACAACAGAGAGCTGAGGTCGAGTCCCATGGACGGCCGTACGAGGACAAGCGGAGGAGGAACGAGGCCAGATACCCTGAACATCACTCGGCAGGACGGTCAGATTACGTCCAGGTTCGCCGCTGGGGACTCACGTTTGATGGCGGCCCTAAAACGATGCCTGTAAAGGAGTTCATATTTCGAGTGGAACATATGCAGGATGCTTACCAATTGCCCTGGGCGGAGGTTATCCGGGATTTCCACCTACTAGTGGACGGACGGGCCAAGGATTGGTTTTGGATGCAGGCGAGATCCGGGGAGGCGATGAATTGGCCCAACCTTCGTTACTCCCTTGAGAAACATTTCCAGACACGAAGGACCAGGTTCGAGCAGGAACAAGAGCTCCGAGAGCGTCGGCAGCGATCCGGAGAGAGCATCGACGATTATCTGATGGAGATGTTAGCTCTCAGATCCCGACTGGAGAACCATTTCTCGGATCATGACTTAATCAAAGTTGTGAAGGTCAACATCAGGGACAGCATCTCACGCGTGATATACCCGATGTTCATCACCAGCTGGGAGATGCTACGGGACGAATGTCATGACGCCGAGAAGTGGGTGACCAACCGATGGAGTCGACCGCCAGCTGGTCCGCCGCCGATGAGACCTTTCAGAGAGCGTCACCAGGTCCAAGAGGTGTGTGCTCCAGAGCCAGAGGAAGAACCACCCGAGCCACCAGCCGAAGCCGTGGAGGCTTTGTATCGGCCGCGTCAAAGCGGCGGAGAGAGGGCGTGTTGGAACTGTGGTGAGCAAGGACACACTTTCTGGGACTGTGAGTCGCTGGTGCGCAAAATCTTTTGCTACCGGTGTGGATTGCCTGATGTGGTGGTGACCAAGTGCCCGAAATGCCAGGCGGGAAACAGTCGCCAGGGCAGGACGCAAGCGGAGGAGTCATGTCCTGTGGTCCCGACTCCGAAGTAGAGCCGGCCTCCCATTGCATGTTAGCAGTAGATTCTAAGGTTAAGGATAATAATTTAGTAAAAGTAAAAATAGTTAAAGGAAACAACACACAATTACGTAAGCCCAGGTGGTCCGCTCGGTTTCCTCTATCAGTCCGCAAAGCAGCCTATGAAGAAGCCCGCGCACGGATATTTCAGCAGGGGTCTACGGTAAAGCATAAGCCAACAGCTATAACGCCACGGTCGCGGCCGGCGCGTATAAGGAGAGAAGTCTAGAGCGCCGACGTGTGTGTGCATCTGTCAGGATGGTGGTGAGTGGCGACAAGCGCGCTTACGCTGAAGTCCAGCTGCAAGGACGTCCAGTGGAGGGTCTGTTAGACACCGGAGCATCTGTGAGTCTGCTAGGGGCTGGCGGCCCGGAGTTGATACGGCAACTCGGATTGAAGATGACTCCATCGACAACCACCGTACAAGCAGCCGGAGGCACGAGGCACAAAATCATCGGCAAAGTAGACGTCATGGCGGAGTACGCGCACACGGAACGGTCGCTCACGCTATATGTGTGTCCTTCGCTCCAGCAGCCCCTGTATTTGGGCATCGATTTCTGGCGAAAGTTCAAGCTCGCACCACACATCGTAGGAGTCGAGGCATTGGACCAAGTGGAGTCCGAGTTCATGACGAAGAGTGAACCTGTCGAGCCGCACATCCTGGACGAGTCCCAGCAGAGGAAAGTAGACGCGGTGATGCATCAGTTCCGGTCATACGAGCGCGAAGGCTTAGGAAAAACATCGATGGAGCAGCACACCATCCAGCTGGTAGCTGGAGCCGTGCCCGTAAAGGAGCGCTTCTACCCAGTTTCTCCGGCGGTGCAGCAGTTGCTTTTTGCAGAAGTGGATGAAATGCTGCGACTCGGGGTGATAGAACCCAACGAGAGTCCGTGGAATAACCGGATGACCTTGGTGCGGAAACCTGGGAAAAATCGGCTTTGTTTAGACGCTCGAAAGCTGAATGCTGTCACCATAAAGGATGCTTACCCGCTGCAAAACATCGAGTCCACATTAAGCCGAGTAGACGACACCGTGTATATAAGCAGCGTCGATTTGAAGCATGCATTCTGGCAGATTGAACTCGAGCCGAAGAGTCGGGAGTACACGGCGTTTACAATTCCAGGTCGACCTCTTTATCAGTTTCGGATGATGCCGTTTGGTTTGTGCAACGCGGCGCAGAGATTGTGTCGCCTGATGAACCGCGTGATACCCCAGAGGCTGAGGAACAAGGTCTTTGTGTACTTGGATGATCTGCTGGTGATATCCAAAACCTTCGAGGAGCACATGGAGTTGGTGGCAGAAGTGGCAAAATGCCTGAGTTCGGCCAATTTAACAATTGGGTTGAAAAAGTCTCAGTTTTGTTTTAAATATCTGAGGTATCTGGGATACATCATCGGCGGTGGGTCGTTACGGACGGATCCAAAGAAGGTGCAGGCGATCCTCCAGATTCCAGTGCCAAAGAGTGTAAGACAGTTAAGGAGTTTCCTGGGCACAGCCGGCTGGTACCGAAGATTCATTCGAGACTTCTCTGGACTATCTGCACCCCTGACGGATTGCTTGAAGGAGAAAGCCCGGTTCAAGATGACAGATGTGGCAGTCGCGGCATTCCATGCGCTTAAGAATTCCCTGACCTGTGCGCCGGTGCTGGTTCATCCAGATTTCCAGCAGCCGTACTTCATCCAGTGCGATGCGAGCCATGTAGGGATTGGGGCGGTACTGTTTCAAAGGGATGAGGAAGGATCCGACAGGCCAATAGCTTTCTTTTCAGCGAAGCTTCGAGGTGCGCAGTTGAATTACAGCGTCACCGAGAAGGAATGCTTAGCAGCAGTCAAGGCCGTTGAGAGGTTTCGACCCTACGTGGAAATGATGCCATTCACCATCATCACGGATCATGCCAGTCTGCAGTGGCTGATGACACTGAAGGATTTGAGTGGGCGGTTGGCTAGATGGTCCTTGGCTTTGCAATCCTTTCAGTTCAGCGTGGAGTACCGGAAAGGGAAGGACAACGTCGTAGCCGATATGCTGTCTCGACCGTTTGAGCTGGCTGAGCTCAATCTCTTTGATTTTGAGACGACGGCTTTTGAGAGCGACGAGTACCTGGATCGGCTGAAAGTAGTGCAGGAGCAGCAGGAACGTTTCCCAGACTTGCGGGTCGAGGAAGGACTCCTGTTTAAACGTATGCAGTTTGCACGTGAAGACAGCGAGGAATTCCAGTGGAAGTTGTGGATTCCAGAGGCCATCGCGAGTACTCTCATTCAGCAGGCACACGAAGGAGAAAACCGGATGCATGGAGGGGTAGCCAAAACGCTAGCACGGCTGCGGCAGTTTTATTACTGGCCGAGGATGACATTGCAAGTGAGGGAGTATGTATTGGGATGCGACACGTGCAAGGAGACGAAGCACACTACCCAAATAACCAGGCCTCCGATGGGTAAAGAAGTGGTCACTCACCGTCCTATGCAGAAGGTGTATCTGGATTTCCTGGGCAAGTATCCGAGGTCTCGTCGTGGCAATGCATATATTCTGATTGCACTTGACCATCTTACCAAGTACGTGTGGCTCAGAGCAATCCCCAAGGCGACGGCGTTAGCAACTGTGAAGATACTAAAGGATGATATATTTTCACAGTTTGGAGTACCGGAGGTGATACATACCGACAACGGGAAACAATTCACGTCGAAGAAGTTTGGAGCCTTGATGCAGAACCATGGGATAGAGCATCTGAAGACTGCTAATTATTCTCCACAGGCGAACGCCTCAGAGCGTGTTAACCAGTCAGTGCTGGCAGCGATCCGCACGCATGTGACCGAGGATCAGACGACGTGGGATGAAAGGCTGGCCGAAATTCAGACGGCGTTATGCAGTGCAGTCCATGTGAGCACAGGGGTGTCGCCGTACTTTGCCATGTTCGGACAGAATATGTTCATGAACGGCAGCGACTACTCACTGGCGAGGAAGCTTGGTGCATTGGAGGACGCAGTGATAGCACCATTAGCACGCTCGGAGAGACAGCAGTTGACGCTGCACAAGGCCTACGAAACGGCGGAAAATCGGTACAATTTGAAGGCACGCGATATTAAGTACGCACCTGGACAAGAGGTCTTTAAGCGAAACTTCGTACTAAGCGACTTCAGCCGAAATATCAACGCGAAGTTCTGCAGGAAGTATGTGAAATGCCGAATTGTAAGGCCTATTGGGAAGAGCCTCTACAAAATGGAGACGTTGCAAGGCAGTCCACTTGGGATCTTCCACGCTAAGGATCTAAAGCAGTGAAGAAAAGGAGTCAGAATGGCCCGGCTAGCTCAGTCGGTAGAGCATGAGACTCTTGATCTCAGGGTGTGGGCGGTGGCCTACGTTGGCGCCGAGGTACCCAGGACGTCCATCTCTCTATTCCCCCCCCCCCGGGGACGGTGTGGTGTTATGGTAGCCCCTGGGTATCGAGATATCGATAGCAGCTCAGCTGTTGTTAGCGCCACCTAACGTCATAAAGCGCGTGACAACAACAACAGAGCAACAGCTGAGCCAATCAGCGACTACCAAAACTACTCAAATTAAGAAAAGGAGAGGATCAGGGAATCGAAGATTAGGAAGATTAGGAAAATAGGCAGGAGAAAATATGTAGAAGGTTAGGTTTGTCAGTCAAGATATACACGTGAATTGCTGCGAGTGCGTGCGCTGCTGACAAGCTGAAAATTATAACCCTTGCTTTCTTGTATATGCGTTTGCCATACTTGCGCACTGCAAGTTTAATTTATTAAAGTCCGCGTGCACCATAAGCATACATAATCACTTAAAATCAGCGCGCAATCCACGCAGCAGCAGAACAAGTTGTGGGGAATCAGCGGAGCCCACATAACGTATTTTGGCCAGCAGCCGCGCAAGGCACAGCAGCGCGCCCTTAACAGCGCAACAGCAAAGACGGACAGACACTCACAGGAGCCAAAGCCAAGCCGTGAGTTCGTCCCTGTATATAACGTGGTGCATGTCCATGCCCTTAGCACCACATTGTACATGCCCTTGTGACGGTGCCGCAGTGAGGCATTAGCAACGCCAGCATTGTGCACTCCAGCCGTTATGCCCGCCCAGCTTTTCTTAGAACAACTGTCTTACACGGCCAAATACGTCCTTTAGGGCATAGCTGCAACAGTCACCTTACCCAGGCACCGCCAACAATCCGTGCCACTTTTCTTCAACTGCCGAACGTCAACCAGCAGGCGCAGCCAGCAGCGCATACTGCCCCTTTTTATCTGGCGCAGCCAGCAGTGCATCTTGTCCATAACAAGAAGACGCCAGCCGTGAGCAGCTTGTATTCCTGTCCCGCAGCTGCTACTACCTTTGGAGGAGTCGATATATATATATGTATATATCTTTATATTTACCTGCAAATTAGCATAGAATAGTTGAATTTCAATGTCATAGAATAAAATTTGTACATGCATTTGTGTGTGTGTATTTACCAGTTTATGTACATGTCCTAATCTCCTGGTTATAGAAAATCCGTCCACAGTCCCTTGCGACCCCAAGAGAGATCTGTTAGGGTTAGGGAATCCTGTGTTGTCTTCAAAAGGTATAAAACTAATTATGTACATATAAATTACACAAGACATAAACTTGAACGTCCACGACACACACATACATACATTTGAATTCAGACATAAATTGTCTGCCATAATTATAGAAGTAATAAATAAAACACTATTATTTATATTTCTCATATTATTATTTATTACATCAAATTATTTATTCTACTTATTCTAATTTATATACTAATTTGCATTTAATATCCATTTGTTTACCTTTTTGTTCTCGCGCCCATCTGATCAAGGGTTGCCAGACTGATGGTTATAGTATAAAATTGTTAGTGAGTTTCGTGTCGATATTTGGTCGGCAAAATCCTCAACTGAACCCTCCACGAGAGTGCCGACTGGAAATAACTCTACAGTGGTTCTATATGAACTGGGGTTAGCTAAGACACTTGTCTTCTGTATGAGCCCTGGCTCTTCTATAGCCTTAGCGCATTCTTAAAGGCTCTTGTCATGGTCTGAGGTGAAAGGGCTGGACTTAAGGTGTCATGCGACCCGTGCCGATAGTCAGCCTGGCTGGGGGCCCTTTTCAAAAAATAGCCCAGTCGCGAACGGAGCGGCCGGTTACCTGGCGCCCTCCGGTCGTGCTAGCCTTACCTGCACATCGCGGATCTCTGTGCAGGCGGACTTTCCCTTTCTCCGCCACTCGTGGGTCCAAACTATGAATTCTAATACAAATAAAACAAATACAAACAAAAATATAAAAAATAACAACAAAAATATAAAAATTCAAAAAAATAATAATGATACACAAGAGCCCAGCTCACTTATAAATAATAAGTCGGGGATCTCAGATCCCTCTTTTTCGGCATCGGCAGGGAATATAAATTCTGGCCCTTGCTCCCTAAAACAGGAGATGGTCACCAAGCCAGCCTGTTCTTCCCTAAAGCAGGAGACGGTCCCCATGCCAACCTGCGCTGAAGAAGTGGTCGCTGGTCCAAGTAAACCTGCATTCCATCCAGGCCTTGGGGTAGAAGGTACCTTCCTTTCACCCGCTGACAACCTGAAGAAACAGCAGAGCACTACAAGTGCGGCTGGGCCCTCGTCTGGTGCAGAGGTTGAGGGGAAGAAACCTACAGCCAGCCTCACGCGAAAATTCTCATATGCCGAGAGGAGAAGTGCCGGCCATATTCTGGAGCGACAGAATGCGCTCTCAAACACTAAGCCATCGGAGGACTGGCTGATGAAGGTAGAGTGGGCGAGAGGCGTACTCCCCTCCTACCAAAGTAAGCCGCCGAGAGCTCAGGCACAGCCAAAGAGGCAACGGTCACAGGAGACTCCTGGTCCGTCTTCCAAAAAGGTCCGATTTCAGGCGGGGAGATCCTTCGCTCAAATTGCTAAGGAGAGGATCCTAATAGGGGTCTATGATAAGAGCAGTGAGAGCGGTAGGATCCCCCGTAACCAGTGGAAGTGGGTGGAGGCAGCACTAGCAATTCGGTGCTTCGAGCTGCTGGAGGACGAGCCCGGCCCACCCCCCTCCTGCAAAGATGTTGGTTGGTACCAGGGCAACATCAAGGTGGTAGCCTGCGACGACGAAAAGTCGGCAGAGCTATACAAGATGGCGGTGTCCAAAGCCGGTGAGGTCTATCCCGGAGCCGATTTGGTGGCGGTCGACTGGTGCGATGTACCAGTGAGGCCAAGGGCACGGATTTAAATACCGGCCTCTATAAAGGAACCGGAGAGAATCCTAAAGATGCTCCAAAGATGCAACCCCAGTCTTCCGACACAAGACTGGAAGGTGGTCAAGGTGGAGGAAATGCAAGGGGCTGTTAACCAGGCAGTAGTCATCCTCAACAAAGAGTCGCTTGCCCCAATCGAGGCAGCCGGAGGAGAGCTGAACTTTGGATTCAGCTCGGTTTATATAAAGGTGTATAAGTCGGATGCGGCCACGGAGGAGTGTCCCGACAGCAAACCAGCTGCCGAGGACATCTCCTCGGAGATGGAAGCACCTGAGCACCCAGAACTAGAGGGATACGCCTCAGACGCGACCACCATCACGCGAGACCTCAAGGCGCTCTGCAGGCTTGCAGAATTAGAGGCGACGTCGTCCGACGATGAGGACACAAACAGGACAGTGGTGGAGGTCAATTCTTCAGATGTCGATAAGACTTCTGCAGATCAACCTCCATCACGGCCTGGCTGGAGTCCGCGTCCAGCCAGCTGACATAGTCCTAATACAGGAGCCTTGGCTGGTGGGTGGCAAGGTTTCTGGACTTGGGACCCAAGATTTCAAGCTAATAGTGCCTGAAACACAAGGTAAAATTAGAACCTGCATCCTAGCAAGAAAGCACTTTTGTATTTTCTTGCTCCATAATTTCAGCAATGAAGATAACACCGCGGCAAGCCTGGAACTCCAGCAAACTCCGGTAAGGCTGCTCTCAAGCTACATGGCTTACGACCATGCGGACCCTCCAGATGAGAAGGTGAGGAGTCTCATAAAGGACTGCGAAAATGAGCAAATTGGTCTCGTTGTCGGGTGTGACGCCAACGCTCACCACACCCAGTGGGGTAGTACCAACACAAATGTAAGGGGTGAGTCTTTATTAGATTACATTCTTAGCACGGATCAGCTGATCTGTAATAAAGGAAACGATCCTACCTTCATAATTAAGAATAGGAAGGAGGTCATAGGCCTGACCCTTGCCTCCCACATTATCTTTGAATCTATTCAAGAGTGGAAAGTATCCACGGAACATTCTTTCTCTGACCATAGATATATTGAATTCGTCTTAAATATGCATCGCCCCGAACCAAAAAAGTTTACTAACGCAAGGAAAACAAACTGGATGACTTATCATAGGTTACTTTTGGTAGCCATCCCTGAATACCCCCCAGAGGGCCCTCACACAATAGGAAATCTCATGTCCCTTGTCAATACTTTCACTGAGGCATGTAACTCTGCAAGCAAAGTGGCATGTCCAGTAAGTATGCCAAAATTAAAGAAAAAACCACCCTGGTGGTCATCCGATCTAAATGCTCTTCGCAAGAATAGTAGAGCCCTTTTCAACAAAGCCAAGTTCCTCGACTCTGAGCAATCTTGGTCTGACTATAAAAATAGCCTCGCAATCTATAAAAAGGCCACAAGGAGAGCCAAACGAGTGTCATGGCACACTTTCTGCTCGGATATCGAATCATCCTCCGAAGCGGCCAGGTTGAGAAAAATACTCTCGAAAACCAACCCTACCTTAGGGTACATCAAAAAAGCAGATCAGTCTTGGACTACATCGAGTGAGGAGTCGCTTGACGCTCTTCTCTCCATGCATTTTCCAGGATGTAGTAATCAAGATAAGTTATCAAACCTACCTTTGGGTGAGGTACCCATAAACCTATCCCTTCTCAGCAGAAGTAATATCAACTGGGCGATAAATAGCTTTCAGCCGTACAAGTCGCCTGGTCCAGATGATATTACTCCTGCTAAACTAATCCATGCTGGACCAATAGCCACAAATTGGCTACGAAAGATCTTCACTGAAATTCTCAAAATAGGATATATCCCTGACACATGGAGGGCATCAAAAGTAGTCTTTATTCCAAAAGCCGGTAAGGCATCCCATACTGCACCGAAGGACTTTAGACCAATAAGTCTATCCTCTTTCATGCTAAAAACCTTTGAACGGCTCCTGGCCCTGCATCTAAGGACCAGTATCCCATCAACACTCCTCTCCAACAGTCAACACGCGTACAGGAGGGGTAGATCCACGGAGACAGCCCTTCACTCTGTTGTCTCCGCCGTAGAAAAATCACTTTGGCTTAAGGAATATGCCCTCATAGCCTTTCTAGACATAGAGGGGGCTTTCAACAATGTTACTCCGGAAGCCATCATCGGCGCGCTGATGGGTCTGGGGGTCGATAGCCGTCTAGTGGGATTGATAAATCAGTTGCTTGCAAGCAGGGTTATATCATCCACACTTGGCTCATCCACTCTTACCAGACACATCAGCAGGGGAACTCCCCAAGGGGGGGTTCTGTCTCCTCTCCTATGGAACATAGTAGTAAATGAGCTACTCTGTGACATAGAAGGGGGAGGATGCCAGGTGATTGCCTACGCAGATGACGTCGCCATAATATTCACGGGTAAATACCCCCAGACGCTTTGCGATCTGATGACAGCCAAACTTAAAAAGTTGGTCACCTGGGCTGAAAGAAGTGGCTTGGGGATAAACCCCGACAAAACTGAATTGGTCCTTTTCTCTAGGAAATACAAAATCCCACAACTAAGGCCCCCAAAACTAAAGGAGACTAACCTCTCCTTCAGCGAAAGCGCGAAATACCTAGGTCTAGTCTTGGACAAAAAACTGGACTGGAACCTAAATATCCAAGAGCGAAGCAGGAAAGCAATAGTAGCTCTCTACACTTGTAGGAAAGCTATAGGACTCAAATGGGGCATGTCCCCTTATATCGTACACTGGCTATACACAGCGGTAGTCAGACCGATCCTTCTATATGGGATTCTAGTATGGTGGCCAGCCCTCTCAAGACAGACCACAAAAAATAAAATTAATAAAATTCAGAGGATGGCGGAACTCTGCATTACAGGAGCTCTTCGCTCAACTCCAAGCGATGCACTCGATGCCATCCTCAATATTAGGACACTAGAACAAGAAAGCGTGGAGCGCGCCACTATGACAGCAATTCGCTTAAGGGACTCAGGATACTGGGTCTCTAAGCCCTACGGGCACTCTGCAATTCTAAATAGCAGCAGACATGTCCCCACAAAGACTGACTACTGTATGCCAAGCGAGCACACAGATACACCCTTTACAGTACTCATACCAAAAAGGAAAGAATGGGAAAATGATACTCCAGGCTATGCCGGAGCCTTAAATTTCTATACGGACGGATCTAAGCTAGACAGCAGAGTAAGTGGGGGAGTATACTCCCACGAACTGCACTTAAAAATATCGTTTAGGCTTCCTGATCACTGCAGTGTCTTCCAGGCGGAAGTACTAGCTATCAACGAAGCAATAAACAAACTGCGAGACTATCGTACTGAGGCTACGGCCATAAATATATACAGCGATAGTCAAGCAGCCCTCAAATCTTTACTATCCCTGACTACCAAGTCTAGTTCAGTCACCAATTGTCGCAAATTTCTAAACGAGATCGCGGAGCAATTCGACGTCAACCTCATATGGGTACCGGGACACCGAGATATCCAAGGTAACTGTATAGCGGATGAACTCGCTAGGCGAGGCACGACTGATACCCTCCTTCCAGACAAGGAGGGAATCTGTATGCCCCTAGCTACTTGCAAGCTCACCCTCCAAAACCACTCAATCCACGTAGCCAACAGGCTCTGGGAAAATTCCATTACCAGCAGGATAGCAAAACAGACCTGGCCTAGTATAAGCAAATCCCGCTCTATCAAACTATGCAAGCTGAGTAGAACGGATTGCTCGGCAGTAATCCGGGCCATTACGGGGCACTGGATAATAGGCAATCATGCACGAAGGCTTAACGCGCCCTACAATGACTTATGCAGAAGTTGTAGAGACGAGGAAGAGGAAGAATCTCCAGAGCACTTCTTCTGCTTCTGTCCGGCCTTGAGTAAAAGAAGGCATAAGTTTCTGGGAAATTACTTCCTAACCAATTTAGGGGAACTAGCACTGTTTAGTCCGAGAAAAATAAGCAAGTTTATCCAGTCGACGGGCTGGACCCTTTAGTAGTTTGTAATTTTGAAACCTGAATCTGAAATATAGTAATTCCCCTCGAGTGTGGGCAATCCTTTAGGGAGCGATCCATGGTATCACAACGGGCCAAAATGTGGCCTATGTGTGTCGAATACATCGACAGCCATTACAACCTAACCTAACCTAAACCTTCGTGTCGATATATATTGTTAGAAAATATCGTTTATAATAAATGCTGCAATTAAATACTGAGGCACGAGAAGTAAAATAATAAAATTAAATACAATGTTAAATAATAAGTATAGTAAAACTAATTAAATTTGTTATACTTAAAATTGAAACAAATATGATTTGCTAATTATTAATTTAGGGTGAGATGGGTATGTGGTGAGGTTGGGTAAAGTCTGGATTAGGGAGTCGGCACAAACCATCGCAGCCGACTATAGGATGGGAGGGCGTCGTAATATGGAATAACATCTGTCCATCTAATCCTTGTCAGCAATTTGTCCGAAGAGGCGTTATGAGACCGAAGTCCGAATATGTGTTTCCGAAAGTAAAAATATAAATAATTTTGTTAACCCGACTCGCCCAGTATCGAGGTCGTACACATCCCTGAGTAATACCGATAGCTCGCCGGCAAATCGATACTTGGCGGCGACCGATTAGTCGGATCATAACACTTCCAATACATATGTACATATGCTTTTTTCACATACACTTCATTTTATTTTGTTCCACAAATAATATATATTTTAAATAAAATTAAGTATGCCTAAAATACTTAACTATTTACTAATCAAAGACTCTAAAGTTCACTGAAAATTATGCCAAATGTAGAAAAGTGTAATTTGGTGCGACTTTTTTCACGTCATCCTTATAGGTATTCCGTTTATGCAGAACGCAATTAAAAATCATTTTGTTTATACATATGAACTTGATTGAACATAATTTATATGTATGTATATCCAAACATTAGTAGTAATTTTCATTAGTTGTTTTTAATTGTTTTACTTACATTTTTAGTTTCAATACTTATTGATATACACACAAAATTATTTTTTATTTCGAAGCTCAATTGCTCTCCGGAAATGCTGGCAAATGGTAAAGATTTAAATATGGTGCGCCGATTTTTTCTCATGATATTCAGCTTATATAGAGCTCAATTGCAAATTATTTTCATGGACTAATAACTCATGAAAGCATTTAACAATTTTTTTCAATTGTCCTTCGGCTAGTACTCAGCAAAGGCTAGTACTCAGCAAAGTTTTGTAAGGGGCGAATATTTTGATGAAATTTGGTACAGATCCGTCTTTTTGCTGCACGCAGCACATATGTCGGAGCCGGCCGGATCGGATAGCTATATCATATAGCTGCCATAGGAACGATCGGTTGGAAATAAACATTTAGGATGAAAAACTTTTTGTTTCTCAAAATATCTCAACCAAATATACACATTGTGTGTTTGATTAAGTTTTAAACAGGCTGACCAAATTTGGTAAAAATCGGACTACTATATCATATAGCTGCCATAGGATCGATCGGTTCAAAATCAACATTTAACAAATTTTGTAAAAAATCTGACGGCTTACACAGGGCACTGCAAGGGTATCCAAATTTTGGCGCGCCAAAGTTAGCTTGCGCTATATTTTTTTGTATATGGGATGCTAGGATAAAGCTTGGTTCCCTGCACTGAAAAATCGTGTACGCTGACTGGCAACTCAATATAAAGAAAACATTGGCGGAAAGCAAACTAATTTCTCTGCTTTGACTGGTGCGATACTCAGCAAAAGTTGTCAACTAAAAGAACGATCGATTTTCAGCACCGTTTTAGCTGCTATTCCGCAGCTGATCAGAAAAATATGTGTGGCGCTCAACACACAGAGAGATATTGAGACCGATAAGTTGACCGATTCTATACAAATCGGTAAACTTATCGGTCTCAATATCTCGAGACCGAGCGGAAAATTAAAAAATTGTATTTAATTTTTTTGTCTTATTTCGACGTGTTCTACCGAAATCCATCGTCAGATCTTGCGTCGGAAACCGTAATATCCCCGCAAAATATATATACATATAAAAGTATTTTTTATTTCAAAGCACAAAAGTTCTCCGGAAATGCTGGAAAATGATAAAGAATTAAATATGGTGCGCCGATTTTTTTTGCTGAATGTTGAGCGCCACACTTATTTTTCTGCTCAGCTGCGTAATAGCAGCTAAAACGGTGCTGAAAAACGATCGTTCTTTTAGTTGACAACTTTTGCTAAGTATCGCACCAGTCAATGCAGAGAAATTAGTTTGCTTTCCGCCACTGTTTTTTATACCCTTGCAGAGGGTATTATAATTTTGTCACGAAGTTTGTAACGCATTGAAGGAGGCGTGTCAGACCCCATAAAGTATATATATTCTTGATCAGGGCGATGAGCTGAGTCGATATAGCCATGTCCGTCTGTCTGTCCGTCTGTCTGTCTGTTTCTATGCAAACTAGTCTCTCAGTTTTGAAGCTATCTTGATGAAACTTGGTACACGTCCGTCTTTTTACTGCACGCAGTACATATGTCGGAACCGGCCGGATCGGATCACTATATCATATAGCTGCCATAGGAACGATCGGTTCGGAAACAACATTTAGTATGAAAAACATTTTTGTTTCTCAATATATCTCAATCAAACTTACAGATTGTGTGTTTGACACAGTTTCATACATCTCTACCAAATCTGGCTCAAATCGGACAACAATATCATATAGCTGTCATAGGAACGATCGGTTTAAAATCAACATTTAGTATGAAAAACTTTTTTATTTCTTAAGATATCTCAACCAAACTCACAGATTGTGTGTTTGGTATAGTTTTATACATCGAAAACAAATTTGGTGTAAATCGGACTACTATATCATATAGCTGCCATAGGAACGTTCGGTTCGAAAACAACATTTAGTATGAAAAACTTTTTTGTTTCTCAAAATATCTAAACCAAATATACACATTGTGTGTTTGACTAAGTTTAAAACAGGCTGACCAGATTTGGTGTAAATCGGACTACTACATCATATAGCTGCCATAGGATCGATCGGTTCCAAATCAACATTTAACAAATTTTGTAAGAAATCTGACACGGCTGACACGGGGCACTGCAAGGGTATCCAAACTTTGGCGCGCCAAAGTTAGTTTGCGCTATATTTTTATATTGAGTTGCCAGTCAGCGTACATGATCTTTTAGTGCAGGGGATTAAGCTTTATAGCGTTCTTATACTGCCGCCGGTATAGCACCGTAACGAAAAAATGCCGCTTTGATGCCGGCAAGTTTGTCGCTACCATACAAAAATGGTGACAGTTGGGTTCAAATAAACCGGTAAAACGGCGTGCCGCTGTCTGTACGGCAAACATTTCGGCAAAATTGTTGACGTAAAGTGTGGCAACGCTAGCTGTTTTCGATTAAAAATTAGGTAATCGACAACAAAAACAGCTTATATGGAATGTTGAAAATGGCGCACTTATATATTTTTATGTTATTTTGTTTTATTTCTATTACTTATGTTTTTTGAAGTAAGAGGAAACAATAACCGCGAAGCGCAAAAGGTTAATGGTGGACATGGGCACGTTTTTTATGAAAATATAGATACGTATTGAATGATCTGAGTGGGGCCGGAAAAATTTGCCTATGTATGCAGAAATGTTAAATACAATAAGAGAATATGGACTTTATACTATCAAGGGCCTATTCACGTTTATATATGCGCGCATTGCCACAGTCTTTGAAGCAATTTGGCTGCATCAATTACGTTTCTGCAATAAATTATAATAGTTTATTTACATTGCTGTCGCTAAGCAAAAACCGATATCTTACCGTCAAAGCTGCTTACACTGACACAATGCCGATAAAATTGCCGCCAACTTGACGTAGTCAGCTGTTTTTTGTTTACTATAAATCAAACAGTCAAATAATTTATTGCAAAAACGTAATTGATGCTTCACAGACTGTGGCAATGTGTGCATATATAAACGTGAATAGGCCCTTGATAGTATATAGGCCATATTCTCTTATTGTATTGACCATTTTTGCATATATACGCAAATTTTTCTGGCCCACTCAGATCATTCAGATCCATATTTTCATAAAAAACGTGCCCATGTCCACCATTAATGGGGGGTGGGAAGGGGGAATAGAGAGATGGATCAAGAGTCTCATGCTCTACCGACTGAGCTAGCCGGGCTATTCTGACTCCTTTCTTCACTGCTTCAGATCCTTAGCGTGGAAGATCCCAAGTGGACTGCCTTGCAACGTCTCCAATTCGGACAGGCTCCTTCCAATAGGCCTTACAATACGGCATTTCACGTACTTCCTGCAGAACTTCGCGTTGATATTTCGGCTGAAGTCGCTTAGTACGAAGTTTCGCTTAAAGACCTCTTGTCCAGGTACGTACTTAATATCGCGTGCCTTCAAATTGTACCGATTTTCCGCCGTTTCGTAGGCCTTGTGCAGCGTCTCCTGTATCCGCGCTCGATACAACTGCTGTCTCTCCGAGCGTGCTAATGGTGCTATCACTGCGTCCTGCAATGCACCAAGCTTCCTCGCCAGTGCGTAGTCGCTGCCGTTCATGAACATATTCTGTCCGAACATGGCAAAGTACGGCGACACCCCTGTGCTCACATGGACTGCACTGCATAACGCCGTCTGAATTTCGGCCAGCCTTTCATCCCACGTCGTCTGATCCTCGGTCACATGCGTGCGGATCGCTGCCAGCACTGACTGGTTAACACGCTCTGAGGCGTTCGCCTGTGGAGAATAATTAGCAGTCTTCAGATGCTCTATCCCATGGTTCTGCATCAAGGCTCCAAACTCCTTCGACGTGAATTGTTTCCCGTTGTCGGTATGTATCACCTCCGGTAATCCAAACTGTGAAAATATATCATCCTTTAGTATCTTCACAGTTGCTAACGCCGTCGCCTTGGGGATTGCTCTGAGCCACACGTACTTGGTAAGATGGTCAAGTGCAATCAGAATATACGCATTGCCACGACGAGACCTCGGATACTTGCCCAGGAAATCCAGATACACCTTCTGCATAGGACGGTGAGTGACCACTTCTTTACCCATCGGAGGCCTGGTTATTTGGGTAGTGTGCTTCGTCTCCTTGCACGTGTCGCATCCCAATACATACTCCCTCACTTGCAATGTCATCCTCGGCCAGTAATAAAACTGCCGCAGCCGTGCTAGCGTTTTGGCTACCCCTCCATGCATCCGGTTTTCTCCTTCGTGTGCCTGCTGAATGAGAGTACTCGCGATGGCCTCTGGAATCCACAACTTCCACTGGAATTCCTCGCTGTCTTCACGTGCAAACTGCATACGTTTAAACAGGAGTCCTTCCTCGACCCGCAAGTCTGGGAAACGTTCCTGCTGCTCCTGCACTACTTTCAGCCGATCCAGGTACTCGTCGCTCTCAAAAGCCGTCGTCTCAAAATCAAAGAGATTGAGCTCAGCCAGCTCAAACGGTCGAGACAGCATATCGGCTACGACGTTGTCCTTCCCTTTCCGGTACTCCACGCTGAACTGAAAGGATTGCAAAGCCAAGGACCATCTAGCCAACCGCCCACTCAAATCCTTCAGTGTCATCAGCCACTGCAGACTGGCATGATCCGTGATGATGGTGAATGGCATCATTTCCACGTAGGGTCGAAACCTCTCAACGGCCTTGACTGCTGCTAAGCATTCCTTCTCGGTGACGCTGTAATTCAACTGCGCACCTCGAAGCTTCGCTGAAAAGAAAGCTATTGGCCTGTCGGATCCTTCCTCATCCCTTTGAAACAGTACCGCCCCAATCCCTACATGGCTCGCATCGCACTGGATGAAGTACGGCTGCTGGAAATCTGGATGAACCAGCACCGGCGCACAGGTCAGGGAATTCTTAAGCGCATGGAATGCCGCGACTGCCACATCTGTCATCTTGAACCGGGCTTTCTCCTTCAAGCAATCCGTCAGGGGTGCAGATAGTCCAGAGAAGTCTCGAATGAATCTTCGGTACCAGCCGGCTGTGCCCAGGAAACTCCTTAACTGTCTTACACTCTTTGGCACTGGAATCTGGAGGATCGCCTGCACCTTCTTTGGATCCGTCCGTAACGACCCACCGCCGATGATGTATCCCAGATACCTCAGATATTTAAAACAAAACTGAGACTTTTTCAACCCAATTGTTAAATTGGCCGAACTCAGGCATTTTGCCACTTCTGCCACCAACTCCATGTGCTCCTCGAAGGTTTTGGATATCACCAGCAGATCATCCAAGTACACAAAGACCTTGTTCCTCAGCCTCTGGGGTATCACGCGGTTCATCAGGCGACACAATCTCTGCGCCGCGTTGCACAAACCAAACGGCATCATCCGAAACTGATAAAGAGGTCGACCTGGAATTGTAAACGCCATGTACTCCCGACTCTTCGGCTCGAGTTCAATCTGCCAGAATGCATGCTTCAAATCGACGCTGCTTATATACACGGTGTCGTCTACTCGGCTTAATGTGGACTCGATGTTTTGCAGCGGGTAAGCATCCTTTATGGTGACAGCATTCAGCTTTCGAGCGTCTAAACAAAGCCGATTTTTCCCAGGTTGCCGCACCAAGGTCATCCGGTTACTCCACGGACTCTCGCTGGGTTCCATCACCCCGAGTCGCAGCATTTCATCCACTTCTGCAAAAAGCAACTGCTGCACCGCCGGAGAAACTGGGTAGAAGCGCTCCTTTACGGGCACGGCTCCAGCTACCAGCTGGATGGTGTGCTGCTCCATCGATGTTTTTCCCAAGCCTTCGCGCTCGTAAGACCGGAACTGATGCATCACCGCGTCTACTTTCCTCTGCTGGGACTCGTCCAGGATGTGCGGCTCGACAGGTTCACTCTTCGTCATGAACTCGGACTCCACCTGGTCCAATGCCTCGACTCCTACGATGTGTGGTGCGAGCTTGAACTTTCGCCAGAAATCGATGCCCAAATACAGGGGCTGCTGGAGCAAAGGACACACATATAGCGTGAGCGAGCGTTCCGTGTGCGCGTACTCCGCCATGACGTCTACTTTGCCGATGATTTTGTGCCTCGTGCCTCCAGCTGCTTGTACGGTGGTTGTCGATGGAGTCATCTTCAATCCGAGTTGCCGTATCAACTCCGGGCCGCCAGCCCCTAGCAGACTCACAGATGCTCCGGTGTCTAACAGACCCTCCACTGGACGTCCTTGCAGCTGGACTTCAGCGTAAGCGCGCTTGTCGCCACTCACCACCATCCTGACAGATGCACACACACGTCGGCGCTCTAGACTTCTCTCCTTATAACGCGACCTGGCTCGCTGTACACGTGGCGTTATAGCTGTTGGCTTATGCTTTACCGTAGACCCCTGCTGAAATATCCGTGCGCGGGCATCTTCATAGGCTGCTTTGCGGACTGATAGAGGAAACCGAGCGGACCACCTGGGCTTACGTAATTGTGTGTTGTTTCCTTTAACTATTTTTACTTTTACTAAATTATTATCCTTAACCTTAGAATCTACTGCTAACATGCAACGGGAGGCCGGCTCTACTTCGGAGTCGGGACCACAGGACATGACTCCTCCGCTTGCGTCCTGCCCTGGCGACTGTTTCCCGCCTGGCATTTCGGGCACTTGGTCACCACCACATCAGGCAATCCACACCGGTAGCAAAAGATTTTGCGCACCAGCGACTCACAGTCCCAGAAAGTGTGTCCTTGCTTCCCACAGTTCCAACACGCCCTCTCTCCGCCGCTTTGACGCGGCCGATACAAAGCCTCCACGGCTTCGGCTGGTGGCTCGGGTGGTTCTTCCTCTGGCTCTGGAGCACACACCTCTTGGACCTGGTGACGCTCTCTGAAAGGTCTCATCGGCGGCGGACCAGCTGGCGGTCGACTCCATCGGTTGGTCACCCACTTCTCGGCGTCATGACATTCGTCCCGTAGCATCTCCCAGCTGGTGAACATCGGGTATATCACGCGTGAGATGCTGTCCCTGATGTTGACCTTCACAACTTTGATTAAGTCATGATCCGAGAAATGGTTCTCCAGTCGGGATCTGAGAGCTAACATCTCCATCAGATAATCGTCGATGCTCTCTCCGGATCGCTGCCGACGCTCTCGGAGCTCTTGTTCCTGCTCGAAACTGGTCCTTCGTGTCTGGAAATGTTTCTCGAGGAAGTAACGCAGGTTGGGCCAGTTCATCGCCTCCCCGGATCTCGCCTGCATCCAAAAGCAATCCTTGGCCCGTCCGTCCACTAGGAGGTGGAAATCCCGGATAACCTCCGCCCAAGGCAATTGGTAAGCATCCTGCATATGTTCCACTCGAAATATTAACTCCTTTACGGGCATCGTTTTAGGGCCGCCATCAAACGTGAGTCCCCAGCGGCGAACCTGGACGTAATTCGACCGTCCTGCCGAGTTATGTTCCGGGTATCTGGCTTCGTTCCTCCTCCGCTCATCCCCGTACGGTCGTCCATGGGACTCGACCTCAGCTCTTTGTTGTGCCTCCAATTCCCTGTTGTCAATCCAACGACCAGGATGGGATACAACCGGCTCAGGCACTGATGCGGGGAATGCGGCCGTTGAGATCGGGATCTGCGGCGGCTCCACTGGCGCCTTGTTCGCTTGTTGTACGCCCCTCACCACTCCCTGGATCTCAAACATGAACTCCATCATCTCGCGGCGGATTTCGGCCTGAAATTCCGACAGCTGGGTGGACATCGCCGTTCTATAGGTCTCCTGTGCCTGGAGAAGTGCCACATTGATCGCCGATTGGATCTCGCTCGGGATCTCGTTCGGAGTGTTCCGGTTTGGCAATTCGGAGAATCGCTGCTTTGGGATGGCTCCTGCCTTCTGCTGTGCCCCTCCAACTGCGCCCTGGATCGACTCGTCCAATGCTATTAACGACGGAGTGTGCCGTCCTGACCCTGGATCAGCGTCGGGCTTATTGGCGTTAGCTCGCGTCGTGGGACCCATTTCCTCCACGCCTCTATTCCGAATAAAGTCGAGATTACGTCTAGTCTTCCGATCTACCGACTGTCGGCTTTTATCGGCGAAACTCATGCCCCTACCACGCTGCACCAATTGCTGAACTTCCCTATATTTATTAGTCAATCTTTTTAGACCCAGTACTTTAAAAAAGTACAAATGGGTCTATTACGTTTGTGCAAATGTGCGTAACAGGCAGAAGGAGGCGTGGCAGACCCCATAAAGTATATATATTCTTGATCAGCATCAACAGCCGAGTCGATATAGCCATGTCCGTCTGTCTGTCTGTCCGTCTGTCCGTCTGTCCGTCTGTCTGTCTGTCCCTTTTTGTGTCGCCTAGATCTCAGAGACTATAAGAGCTAGAGATACCAAATTTGGCATGTAGGTTCATCTATATCTCCCATTGATCAAGTTTGTTTTGGATTTTTGCCACGCCCACCTCCGCCCCCGCAAATTGAAAAACAAAATTTCAAAGTCGAATTACAAGAGCCCCTTTAATGCTAGCATCTTGATTTTTGGTACATATAGTATACACTATGGTCCAAACCTGTCCAGAAAATTTCATTCCAATCGGATGATAAACGCGGAAGTTATTCAACTAACAATGTTACGGGCAAAAGGAAGAAGAAGAGACGCTAGCGACCTCTGTGTGAACTTATTTCGTAGTGGCGCCATCTATTGCATGGAGCGCAACATTCAAGAACAATGTAGTAAACGCTTTGCACTCAAAAAGTACTGGGTCTCCTACTGTCGAGCTTGCTCCACTGTAGCTTACTGCATTTTTATATTTCCTTTTTTACTCGTACTCTGTCTCACCATTTAATATTTTCTATTGTAATTATTTGCTAACATTTAACATAAATACAATAAATAATATACCAAAATGGACAAGGATAAAGCTATGAAAATAATTCTAAAAATAACCTTACTATTTAGTAAGTACTATTAAAAATTCACCCAAATAGAATCCTAAAAAAAAGAACCAAGTATTATTGTACTAACACTTGCCAGGACACTATCTCGAACGGAACTGCTAAAATATAATAAACACTGCAAATTATTAAGACCAAGAAGACAAAAATTTCAAAAACTGGGTGAGATGAATATGTGGGGGTATGGGTACTTATCGGTCGTCGGTCGCTCCTGCTTGCCCGCACTCTCCTAATACACAGAACGGTTTTTGACTATGGATTGGTAGCGATACTAGACGCTGACAGGAGTGGACAACAAACGCATTGGCATGTAAATCCATCTGCGCGGACCACACTCCTGGCCATGAACAGCATTCCCTACCTTGCTTCTATTTAAATGGGATTTATTAAAAAAAATGAACTTCACCCGGTCTAGAGACGGCAACACAAATTTGGACATAGGGGTCCCTTTCTGGGTCCAGCCCCTAGGCCTGACTACTAGTGGTCGATATCTCCACACCCAAACGCAGTACTGGACAGCCCAACCGTGGCAGCAACAGGTGAGGCTTTAAGGTCCTCCCCGCGGTCCAATCAAAGCTGGGTGTTCAATGTGCGCTGGGCGAGAATAGCGACATTTCTATTTCAATTTATATAAAAAAAAACACCGCCTGCTCCAGACGGAATCCTACTCTCCTAATAATTTCCCATTGGGCGCCACTTGTTATGATCCGACTAATCGGTCGTAGCCAAGTATCGATTTGCCGGCTAGCTATCGGTATTACTCAGGGATGAGTACGACCTCGATACTGGGCGAGTCGGGTTAGCAAAATTATTTATATTTTTACTTTCGGTCTCATAACGCCTCTGCGGACAAATTGCTTACAAGGATTAGATGGACAGATGTTATTCCATCTTACGACGCCCTCCCATCCTATAGTCGGCTGCGATGGTTTGTGCCGACTCCCTAATCCAGACTTTACCCAACCTCACCACATACCCATCTCACCCTAAATAAATAATTAGCAAATCATATTTGTTTCAATTTTAAGTTTAACAATTTTAATTAGTTTTACTATTCTTATTATTTAACATTGTATTTAATTTTATTATTTTATGTCTCGTGCCTCAGTATTTAATTGCAGCATTTATTATAAACGATATTTTCTAACAATATATATCGACACGAAACTCACCAACAATTTTATACTAAAACCATGAGTCTGGCAACCCTTGATCAGATGGGCGCGAGACCAAAAAGGTAAACAAATATATATTAAATGCAAATTGGTATATAATATGTATAGAAATTAAATAAATAAATAATATAATATAAGAATAAATAAATAAACAAGTTTTAATTAGTATATATATATATATATATATGTGTGTGTGCACAGTTAATGTTCCATGAATATATGTAGGTGTTTTCAGTGTCTTTTTTCTAAGCTTCCCTAACCCTATAGAGCTCTTTGTGGTCAGAGGGGCATACGGGCACAGAATGAGGGTGTCAAAGTTTATTATGGTATATTCATGCAGGTATATATATTAGTAAATACACACGCACATATGTATGTACAATGAATTTACATGTATGACTTTAATTAATTAATTTCTATTTATTTGCAAGTTTTTCTAACTACATGGGTCATCTTCAACAGGTAGAAGCAGCTGCGGGACAAGGGTGTACACACAAGCACACCTGCAAGCAGTTAATTGCTGGCGGCTCCTCGATGGAAATCGTATGTGCTGCGGGCTGTGCCTAATAGAAGCAGTATGCGCGGCTGGCTACGCCTGCGCTGAAAAGACTGCTGGCGGAGCTTATCAGGGCATAAACTATGCCAGAAACTATGGTGGCTGGCTATAAAGCTGCTCACAGGGCTGGCTTATAGCTGCTGGCTGTTGGCTGAGGTTCAACCACAAAGGTGGCACGGACTGCTGGCGGTTCTAATGGCTCACTGCGGCACAATCACAAGGGCATGTGTACCGTGGTGCTAAGGGCATGGACATGCACCACGTTATGTACAGGGACGAACTCACGGCTTGGCTTTGGCTCCTGTGAGTGTCTGTCCGTCTTTGCTGTTGCGCTGTTAAGGGCGCGCTGCTGTGCCTTGCGCAGCTGCCGGCCAAGATACGTTGTGTGGGCTCCGCCGATTCCCCACAATTTGTCCAGCTGCTGCGTGGATTGCGCGTTGATTTTAATTGATTATGTTTATGGTGCACGCGGACTTTAATAAATTGAACTTGCAGTGCGCAAGAATGGCAAAACGCATGTACAAGAAAGCAAAGGTTGTAATTTCTGCTTGTCAGCAGCGCACGCACTCGCAGCAATTCACGTGGATATCTTGACTGACTACCTAACCTGCCTACATATTTTCTCCTGCCTATTTTCTTAATCTTCCTAATCTTCGATTCCCTGATCCTCTCCTTTTCTTAATTTGAGCAGTTTTGGTAGTCGCTGATTGGCTCAGCTGTTGCTCTGTTGTTGTTGTCACGCGCTCTATGACGTTAGGTGGCGCTAACAACAGCTGAGCTGCTATCGATATCTCGATACCCAGGGGCTACCATAACAAAGGCAAGCAGAATTTTCTGCTGTGGCTATTAGCTGGTGCGATCCCCAGCAAAAGATTTCAGCTAAAAGCAGGATCGTTTTTCAGCACCGTTTTAGCTGCTATTATGCGGCTGATGAGGAAAGTGAATTAGCGAAATAAAAAAAGGAAGGAATGCAAAAATCTCAATTCTTTTAGCTGCCTGTCAACAAAATATTTGGCACTTTTGATTCGCCCCTGCCAAAACTTTGCTGAATACTAGCCGAAGGACAATTGAAAAAATTTTTAAATGCATTCATGTGTTATTAGTTCATGAAAATAATTTGCAATTGAGCTCCATACAAGCTGAATATCATGAGGTAAAATCGGCGCACCATATTAAATCTTTACCATTTGCCAGCATACCCGCAGGGCAATTGCGTTCGAAATAAAAATAATTTTATATGTATAAATATAAGTATTGAATCTAAAAATGTAAGTAAAACATTTTAAAAATATAGCGCAAACTAACTTTGGCGCGCCAAAGTTTGGATACCCTTGCAGTGCCCCGTGTCAGCCGCCAGATTTCTTACAAAATTTGTTAAATGTTGATTTGAAACCGATCGATCCTATGGCAGCTATATGATATAGTAGTCCGATTTACACCAAATTTGTAATCGATGTATAAAACTATACCAAACACACAATCTGTGAGTTTGGTTGAGATATCTTAAGAAATAAAAAAAGTTTTTCATACTAAATGTTGATTTTAAACCGATCGTTCCTATGACAGCTATATGATATAGTTGTCCGATTTGAGCCAGATTTGGTAGAGATGTATGAAACTGTGTCAAACACACAATCTATAAGTTTGATTGAGATATATTGAGAAACAAAAAAGTTTTTCATACTAAATGTTGATTCCGAACCGATCGTTCCTATGGCAGCTATATGATATAGTGATCCGATCCGGCCGGTTCCGACATATGTACTGCGTGCAGTAAAAAGACGGACGTGTACCAAGTTTCATCAAGAAAGTCTCAAAACTGAGAGACTAGTTTGCACAGAAACAGACAGACAGATGGACAGACAGACGGACATGGCTATATCGACTCAGCTCATCGCCCTGATCAAGAATATATATACTTTATGGGGTCTGACACGCCTCCTTCAATGCGTTACAAACTTCGTGACAAAATTATAATACCCTCTGCAAGGGTATAAAAAACTAATGAAAATTACTACTAATGTTTGGATATATATACATATAAATTATGTTCAATCAAGTACATATGTATGTACAAAATAATATGTACAAAATGATTTTTAATTGCGTTCTGCATAAACGGAATACCTATATCGATGACGAGAAAAAACCGTCGCGCCAAATTACAATCTTCTACATTTGGCATCACTTCCGGTGAACATTAATGTCTTTGAACAGTAAACAGTTAAGTATTTTGGGCATAATTAATTTTATTTAAAATATATATTATTTGTGGAACAAAATAAAATGAAGTGTACGTGAAAAAGGCATATGTACATATGTATTGGAAGTAACGGCATTTTCTTTTCAGCGACTTATATATATACATACATATGTATGTGTACTGTGTCTTGCTTAAAAAAGAATGTGATACTGTTTAAAATAACTATTGAAAGTTTCGATATGTGTTTCGATAAATATTTTAAATAATAATTGATGCAAATAATATATGCACATACATATGTATGTACAGGTGATTTTCAGTTGCGTTCTGCATAAACGGAATAACTATAAGGATGACGTGAAAAAAAGTCGCGCCAAATCACACTTTTCTACATTTTAGAGTCTTTGATCAGTAAATAGATAAGCATTTTGGGTATAATTAATTTTAATTATAATACATATGATTCGTGGAGAAAAATAATATGAAGTGTATGTGAAAAAAGCGTATGTACAAATGTATTGGAAGTAATGGCATTTTCTTTTTAGCTACTCTTATATATGTATATGCATACATATGTATGTGTACTGTGTCTTGCTTAAAAGATAATGTGACACTGTTTTAAATAACTATTGAAAATTACGATCAGTGTTGGGATATATATTATAAATAACCGTTGATGCAAAGAATATACTTATTTATGCCCATACTTAAGTATGTACAACATAAATTTTAAATTTCTCTCTGCATATACGGATGACATGAGAAAATATCATCAATTGCCACTATCTCCAGTAAACATTTAAGTCTTTGATCAGTAAATAGCCAAGTATTTTGGGGATAATAGATTATAATTATGAAACTTATGTATTAAAATTAACGGCATAATATTTTCAGTGACATACATATTTGTACTTATGTATGTCTATATGTTTTATTTGCAAAAAAAAATAAGTCAACTCATCGCTGCCGTTATTGTTATATCAATCGCTATTTTTCTTTCAGTAAAGAGTTTCGCTAATTTATTTAACTGCTGTATTCTGGGTTGTATATTCATAAAACGTTTAAAAAAATATTATTATTAGATCGCACATTTATTTAATTCTAAGATAGTTGCCTATAAATGTAAAGGCTCAAAATAATTATAACTTCTGTTTCATTTCTGCATATTTATTTAGATAAAATGTTTTATCTAGTGTATTGCGGTGAATATTATGTACTGCCAGAGGCCAAGGTTTCGAATATAAAGGGAAACAAGTGTTTCGCTAAGTTCAACAGCGGCCGGTATAAAGCTGATGTGCTCGAGCACGGAGGTGAGATAATTTGCTTTAATTAAATTTCGAGAACTTGTAGAAAATTAATGCCTCTTACTGATTTTCTTCAAACTACTTACATAAATTATTTTGAAGATGATGAATCATTGCTGAACGTCAAATGTGAAAAACTCAACAAGGGTCTAAGTAAGAATAAAATTATAAACAAATTTTGTATATCCACTTAAATTGTTAGATGTGTACTCTTATTAATTGATCTCTGCATATGTGTTATATATATATTCAAACCAATTTTAGAAGACTTCCTCCTAACCACAGAAGACATTATTAGCGACCACCAGATATCCACGGGTACATTGAATAATAAGTCGACAATACAAGAGCAATTAAATGAATGCTTACTAGACCCCGTAAGAACAAAATGTTCACTCGACCCATTTTCTGACGACTCCTTTTGTGATCCATCCTATAATCCCAAAATAGATGATTATCCGGATATCGATACAGAAGCCCAGGTCGAGGAATCAGACAAGGAAGATTTGGAAAATTCACTTCAAAACTTATGTCATCGCCAAAGCAGTAAGTTCATCACAAATGTTAATTAATGTTGAGGTACAACACAATATATTTATTTGCAGCAGGCCTAGTAAAAAAGCCACATCGTGTACGTTGGACTGTTGAAGAAAAACGGGAACTTTCCAACATTTTTGGGGACTTCAAAACTATTTCGAAGCTATCGTCCCTTGCGGAATGCCGCAAAATAATACAACAGTCTCAGTTTCTAAAGGCGCGCACCCCTGCACAAATGAAAAGTTGGTTGGATAACCAGCGTAAGGCCGAAAGCCGCAAATCGAAATAGATTACAACTTTCTTCAATTAACTATTCCGCAGAATATAATGAATATATATTTGATTGTCTGATTTTATATACTTACCTTGAATCCACAGCTTTATGTTAGTTCAACCTGAATGCTAAAATTAAGTTTGTTATTTATAATTTATGTTATCGCACATATTGTGGTGAACCTATGCTTTTGAAAAATATTTGAAGTTCAATCATTTAGACTTAAAAAGAGTTAATTAAATTGTTTGCGATTGACATGAACAAACTAGTTCAGTATCTGAATATACAAATTATGTTAGCACATAAGTTCGATCGCTTTTATATATGTATAATAAAAATATATTTGAAAAATATTTGAAAACTGTACATTAAGTAACTATAATTCCTTCCTTAATTAACCATATACCGCAGAGAATAATGAATATTTTTTAGATTATTTGACTTTATTTACTTACCTTTAATCCACAGCTTGATGTTGGTTTAACCTGAATGCTAAATTTTAATTATTATTTATGTAAACGCACATATAGTTGTAAACCTTAGTTGTCTGCGAAATATTTGAAATGCAATCATATATATTAAAAAAGATTTGATACAATTTTCTGCGATTAACATAAACAAAATACTTCAGTATCTGAATATCACAATTATGGTAGCCCATAAGTTCGATCACATTCATATAGTATAATAGTTACCCTAAACGATTTGGCATTAAGGCAATCTAACATAAAGCTGTGAATCGACGGTAAGCTAATAAAGTCAAACAATCTAATATATATTCATTATATTCTTACTGCAGATTTTAATGAGCATACATATATTAGACTGATTCGATTTATTTGCTTACCTTTAACCCACTGCGTCATGTTGGCTAAGCCTGAATATTAAACTGTCTTAAGTAACTATTATATTTGTGATTTCATATACTACTGAAATTTAATCTTTTAAGTTTTGAGCTTTATTATAAGTGATAAAATGAAAATATAATGAAAACTGAAAATTCTTATATTTATCAATAAATGATTGAAGCTAATTACTTGTCTTTTATTACTTACAAAAGATTTAGATAGTTTATAATCCATTACAAGTAATTAATATTTCTTAGTTTTGTTTTGACGACCTCAAAATATACTGCCAATTGAAGTTGTTTCATTCCATTGTATCATAGTCCTCAAAATATACATTTCCTTAAACATTACCAGAAGTCATTGTTTGATTATTTCAGGGACAACTTCCCTGAATCTTTATACATATAGAGTCCGCAAATTTAACCTTGTGTAAAAGCTCGATCTCAGTCCCTAAAATATACGTGAAATGTAAATTTACTGAACAAGGTGGCAGCCCCAACGTCTTGTCCTCAAAGTAATCTAAGCATGACAGAAAATATATACAAAATTTTCTACTGAATAATTACCGTATAAACGACATCTTATTCCCATTGCAGGTCCAGTGGGTGAACCCTCTTCAGACGTCTGATAGTCAGGCTGTTGTCCAGTAAGCTGAGGGCCAGGGTACTTGGGTGGCTGTGTAGTCTTGTAGTGTACCTCTTGCTGGCCTTGGTAATCTCATCCCGAACCCAGGGGACTCTGAGATGCTCACGTATTTCTGCGTTGCTGTGGTATATATGTGCATCAGAGATTATGCGTAGGGCTCTATTCTGGAACCTTTGTATGATCCTGCGATTCCCTCGCAAGCAGTATCCCATAGTTGTATACCATATGTCCACGTGGGCTTTAAAATCGCTTTGTATACAAGTAATTTTATTTTTAAGCTCATTTTTGAGCGCCTTCCAACTAACCAGTACAGCTTTCTGATTTTTTCCTTACATTGCCGTCTCTTCTTTAAGATGTGTTCACGCCAGGTAAGCCTTTCATCCATTATCATGCCTAGATATTTTGGCGTTGAACTGGCCGGAATAATGCAGCCATCAAGGTACACTGGGGGGCAGCTACCAGATCTTAATGTGAATGTGGTGTGGGTCGACTTTTCTGCATTTACAACGATGTTCCACCTTTTGAGCCACTTATCAAGCAGGTCCAGCTGCCGTTGGGAAACATCAGACGCCTCCTGTGGTGTGTTTGCTGTTGCCAGAAACGCCGTGTCATCAGCATATGTGGCGGTGAGGAGCCTCCGTTCGTGTAAAATTGGCAAGTCTGCTGTGTATATGGTGTACAACAGTGGCCCTAGCACACTGCCTTGAGGTACTCCCGCTCTAATGGCCATGCAGGCAGACTTTGCTTCTCCACATCCAACATAGAAGGTCCTGTTGCCTAGATATGCTTTTAGGACTCTGTAGTACGTGTCTGGCAGGTGGGCCATTAGTATTTGCAGCAACCCAGGGTGCCAGACTCTGTCAAACGCCTGTTTAACATCCAGCATGATAGCGCTGTTATACTGTTTTTCCTCAAATGCTTGCATTATGCATCCAACGAGCCTGTGACAGTGTTCCAGGGTTCCGCGTGAGCACCTGAAGCCAAACTGGTGATCCGGGATCAAACCAGCCTCGTCCAGTACCGACAACACTCTACGTAAGAATATTCTTTCGAATATTTTAGAGACCGAGGCCAGTAACCTTGTCGGACGGTAGAAGGCGAGATTGTCTTCAGGTTTGCCGGGCTTGGGTATTAATATAACCTCCGCACAATTCCAGCTGTTTCACCTATTGAATAATGCAGTAAGAATCTGTATGAACGGTGGGGGTAGCATCTTCAATGTCGTTCCGTCAATCCCATCTTGCCCCGGGGATTTGTTTGCATTAATGTTTTTGATTTCCAAGGCAATTTCCTCTTCGAAAACCAGTGGGATAGGATGACTGGGTTCACTAGGGATTTTGAGGGCTCTCATGGTGTCAGCGTTGTCCTGTGGTGAGCACCTCTCAAATGCCGCGAAGGAGTTGTGTAAGTGCGTGGCAAAGGCCTCAGCTCTTTCTAGGTCAGATCGACACCAGTTTCCGCTTCCGTCCTTTACAAGCGCTGCTCGCTTTGTGGGCCTCTTTATGTGGCGCGTTACGTTCCATAAATTATGTTGCGAATATCCTGGCCGTAGAGTCTCGAGGAATGTGTCCAGAGCACTACTACGAAGAGTAAGAAGTAGCTCCTTGAGGTTTTTGGAAGCCCTGTTCAAAAGGTTTTTACCCCTGGGATTTTGCGTGTGGATCCATAAACGCCTAAGTCTCCTTTTTTCGGCAAGCATTGCATCCACTTCCGGGGTTCAAAGGTGCAAGTATCTAGTGGGAGTCTTATGGGTAGAGCTGGTCCTTGGCGAGGCGAACGCAGCTGCATTGGCAATTTCTCTGGTCAAGTCCTTAATGGAGCAATCAATGTCTTCTGTGGTGTTTAGCACACGATGCATTGTAATGGAGTTTAGCCATGTCTTGAATTTTTCAGGATCCGTGTTTTTTCTCCACAGCTTTCGGCATGGTGCTTTCTTTTCGACAGGAACATCGATTGAGAGCGAAACGGCGCTGTGGTCAGAAAGCAAGTCATCGTTGGCTCTACAGATGATCTTTGATGAGTCTATGCCGTTGGATATGGCAAAGTCCAGGATGTCAGGCTGCTTTGTTGAGTCTGTGGGCCAATAGGTGGGCTCACCTGTAGAGTGGCAGTTGAGTCCTCTGCGCTGGATGCATTCAAACAATGCTCGGCCTTTCGGATTTCTGATCCTGGAGCCCCACCACGAGTGTTTGGCATTAAAATCCGCACCGTTTAAGAACCTCGTTCCAAGGCTATCTAGCAACTGTTGAAATTCGTTGACTCCAACTCTGTGTTTAGGCGGTACGTAGGCCACGGCTATGTTGAGGTCTCCAAGTAGGCTGGTAAGTCTGATTTGGTCACATTGGACCCAGTCCTCGATGACAGGAGGCAGTTCAATATATTTAATGTCGTTCCTTATCAGAACTGCAGCTCCTCCACGAGCATTGCCGTTTGGATGGTTAGCCGGGTTGAGGTCATAGCCATTTATTTTGAAGTAGGATCTGGTGGTGAGGTGGGTTTCCGAAATGAGGAAGATATTTACATGGTTTGTCTTAGCGAAGTGCTCGACCTCTGGCCTGCTTTTGCACAGGCCGTTCGCATTCCATAAAGCTATATTTAGGTTTACTTGCAAAGTTTACCAACTAACGTGGCAAGCATGCTGGTCATCTGGGTGAAAATTTTATCTAGCATTCTTTCCATCATGGCTTCCATACGAGCTGCTAGGGCCTCAAGTGGAGAATCCTTCTCACTCTCTTGCGAGGGGCTGGAGCTATGTTGTTCCGGCGCTCTCCTCTCAAAATATTGGCATAGCTGCTATTAGGATTGACAAAAGCCGTGGAATCGATTCGTTGTCTGCTGGGATAGCCTTTTGCAATGTTTGGTGCCGTTAAGATCTTGACCTTCTTCTAGACACTACACCCTTTATACGACGCAGGGTGGTCACCGTTGCAGTGCAGGCAGCAGATGTAAGCGATAACACGCACTTACTAACTAAAGTATATGTGTTAGTGCGTTACCGTTGTTTTGCACCCGGCACGCAATATTGCGGCGATCAGCTCAGTGGCGTGATTGACTTACCCAATCACAGCGCAGTGTGCTGATAAGCATCGGTGGTTGTAACGGTGGTTGTTGCTGTTGTTGTTTGATTGTTGCGTTTGCGCAGTCCGTAGGCACGTCTGTACTCAATGAGTGTTCGATCGCCACTAAAACCTATACATGATAAGCAGTGTGTGCTTGTCTTATATGTGTTAGATCGCATATAGTAAGTTGTCAAATAATAATATACCATCGTAATTAATAATGCTTGCACAATTTGCTTGGCTACGGAAACACTAAGAGATTAGAAAATAGTGGAATTGGCCAAGGGCATATTTATATTCAAAATTAATTCCCAATTATCGCTTTTAAATCTTTTAGACGGCTGCTAGTCATTCGATGTCGGAAGACTCGGAAGACGGCAGTTTCAGTATACCCTGGTTAGAAAATTAACTAACATTGGTTTCAATTCTCTAATACAGGGAACAATCTTTGATAACAATATTAATTTATTGCGGTTGAAGGCTTTCTTTATTGTAATATTGTTAAAACACAAATATATGCAAAGTGGATAAATTATAAATTTATCATCAAAATGAAATAAATTTTTATTCAACTTATGTTGAATTTAAATAAAGCATGTGTGATAACGTTTTATATTAAGTAAGTGCAAATACAAAGATATTTTTGAACAAACAAAAAAGTTGTCAATTTTAACAAACGAACGTGAATGCTATTTAATTGTGGCCATATTCGTTTTTATATTTATAAAAATGTTTATTCAAATAATATAATGAGTTGTCGTGTATTTACATATAAGAAAATAAAAATAATATTTATGTGAAAATATTTATATTTTACACATAAAAAACAAACATTATTCTGGTTGATCCTGCCAGTAGTTATATGCTTGTCTCAAAGATTAAGCCATGCATGTCTAAGTACACACGAATTAAAAGTGAAACCGCAAAAGGCTCATTATATCAGTTATGGTTCCTTAGATCGTTAACAGTTACTTGGATAACTGTGGTAATTCTAGAGCTAATACATGCAATTAAAACACGGACCTTTTGGAACGTGTGCTTTTATTAGGCTAAGACCAAGCGATCGCAAGGTCATTACACTGGTTGAACTCTAGATAACATGCAGATCGTATGTATGAATGTCTGCCCTATCAATTTTTGATGGAAGTATCTAGGACTACCATGGTTGCAACGGGTAACGGGGAATCAGGGTTCGATTCCGGAGAGGGAGCCTGAGAAACGGCTACCACATCTAAGGAAGGCAGCAGTCGCGTAAATAACCCACTCCCAGCTCGGGGAGGTAGTGACGAAAAATAACAATACAGGACTCATATCCGAGGCCCTGTAATTGGAGAATCCTTTAACACTTTAACACTTTAAATCCTTTAACAAGGACCTATTGGAGGGCAAGTCTGGTGCCAGCAGCCGCGGTAATTCCAGCTCCAATAGCGTAACTACGTTCGTAGTTGAACTTGTGCTTCATACGGGTAGTGCAACTTACAATTGTAGTTAGAACTATACCTTTATGTATGTAAGCGTATTACCGGTGGAGTTCTTATATATGATTAAATACTTGTATTTTTTATATATTCCTCCTATTTAAAAACCTGCATTAGTGCTCTTCATCGAGTGTTATTGTGGGCCGGTACAATTACTTTGAACAAATTAGAGTGCTTAAAGCAGAATTCAAATGCCTGAATATTCTCTGCATGGGATAATGAAATAAGACCTCTGTTCTGCTTTCATTGGTTTTCAGATCAATAGGTAATGATTAATAGAAGCAGTTTGGGGGCATTAGTATTACGACGCGAGAGGTGAAATTCTTGGACCGTCGTAAGACTAAGTTAAGCGAAAGCATTTGCCAAAGATGTTTTCATTAATCAAGAACGAAAGTTAGAGGTTCGAAGGCGATCAGATATCGCCCTAGTTCTAATCATTAACGATGCTACTTTTATGGCTAGCTACTTTTATGGCTCTCTCAGTCGCTTCCCGGGATACCAAAGCTTTTGGGCTCCAGGGGAAGTAGGGAATGGTTGCAAAGCTGAAACTTAAAGGAATTGACGGAAGGGCACCACCAGGAGTGGTGCCTGCGGCTTAATTTGACTCAACACGAGAAAACTTACCAGGTCCGAACATAAGTGTGTAAGACAGATTGATAGCTCTTTCTCGAATCTATGTGGTGCATGGCCGTTCTTAGTTCGTGGAGTGATTTGTCTGGTTAATTCCGATAACGAACGAGACTCAAATATATTAAAAGATATCTTCAGGATTATGGTGTTGAAGCTTATAAAGCCTTCACTCATGGACGAACGCAAAAGTTGCCGAACTTGATTATTTAGAGGAAGTAAAAGTCTTAACTAGGTTTTTGTATGTGAACCTGCGGAAGGATCATTATTGTATTAATGTATCCGTTTATAAAACAAATTTTAAATTCTCATAATGTATAGCAATATATGTTTAGAGTTATTTAAAATAACTTGGCAATGAAATAAAACTGCGTGCATATGTACTATAATATGAATGCGTTGCACAAATGTAATGTTCAATATTGTTAAATCAAAAAGAGCATACATTGTATAAACGCAACAACCTGAAAGAACAATGTTGTACCTGTTTCCAGGTTAACGCTTTACACATGTCGATTATCATACATAAATGAATTGTAAAATATTTTCTTATGTCAAGCACCGTATTTTAACCGATTGTGTAAAACTAAGACATTTCGCAACATTGTTTAGGTATAAAAACTATTTTATTGAAGGAATTGTATTTTTAATTTCTTTCAATAAACAAATATGTGACGTAATGAAATAAACCAAAATTTGTATAACTCTAAGCGGTGGATCACTCGGCTCATGGGTCGATGAAGAACGCAGCAAACTGTGCGTCATCGTGTGAACTGCAGGACACATGAACATCGACATTTCGAACGCATATCGCAGTCCATGCTGTTATGTACTTTAATTAATTTTAGAGTGCTGTTTGGACTACATATGGTTGAGGGTTGTAAGACTATGCTAAATAAGTTGTTTAAATTTTTTCGAAATTTTAAGCATATGGTATATTATTGGATAATATGTGTTGTTAATGTTGTAAAACAATGCACACAATATATTCATAATATTGTTACGGACTGTTTTTTTTGTAGGGCCACACCGGCTGGTTCATCGGTACTCAGGGCGAGTATCGACCCAGGCCCACAGTCCGCACAATCGATACGTTCTATCGATACTATCGGGGAACTACACAACACTAAACAAACAGATGGGGAAATGCAGCAAAAAGGTAAATATTGCACAACAAAACTGGAAAAAAGGACACTAGCTGACATGGTGAGTAATAAATAACATCAAAACATAACAACACTAATCACGGATCCATCTTCTCCAAACAGGGCCACTTCTGGGACCCTGGCGTACCCACCCTGCCTGAGATGACCACATCGACGTCCTCTCCCTGGTGTTGGCCATCGCCAATGATGAAGTTCACCTGGTGGTGCTTCTCATGATTTCCCTCCCCCTAAGGATGATTAATTCAGCCGGACATGTCTTGTTCTTTCATGTACGTATAATTTCAATCAATTTCTTATTGTCTAACATATGTTTATTTTACATTTTATAATTGCTCGTTGACATGTTAATTGCATGTATAAACGCAGCGAACTAGAATGGATACCAAAATAAATAACCAAATGAGGACCAATACAGATGTGACGACGGGCTTTTAAATAAATTATGCCGTAAACGGGTATGTGCAAAAAATATATAAATAATATTGGCTTGTACGTATATGTATATGTATATGTATATGTATATGTATATGTATATGTATATGTATATGTATATGTATATGTATATGTATATGTATATGTATATGTATATGTATATGTATATGTATATGTATATGTATATGTATATGTATATGTATATGTATATGTATATGTATATGTATATGTATATGTATATGTATATGTATATGTATATGTATATGTATATGTATATGTATATGTATATGTATATGTATATGTATATGTATATGTATATGTATATGTATATGTAT